>JAHWFP010199542.1:0-10318 GCA_023313725.1 Lithobius niger
TTGGTTCTCCAGGGATCTAAAAACTTCCCTTCATTGCAATAAAACTATTTCTTTGGCATTCCGCAGACTAGCTATTGTAAATAGATGCTTCACATCTGGTAACCTTAGAACTAAAGTTTGGGCATTCAAAGTCTTTGTTCGTCCGTATCTGGTGAAAGATATTGATTTGTTCGAATCTGTTCAGCGAAAATTTACTAAGAAGTTACATGGACTACGTGAGTTCAACTATGCTGAAAGACTATCCAGGACTGGTCTCGAGCTACTGGAATTACGTAGACTTAAATTCGATCTAATCCTAACCTATAAAATTCTTCGCAATCTTCTTTCGGTGGATCTTCCATTTTTCGACCTTGCCCCGAGCCACCATAATACCAGGGGACACATATAGAAACTAGCAGTGCACGGTTCACGCCTAGATTGTAGAAAAAACTTTTTTGCTAATCGCGTTGTCCCTGTTTGGAATGCTCTTCGCCCAAGAACAGTTTGCATGGATTCTGAGAGTGGCTTTCGTCGCGAATTGTTGACAGAAGATCTTCGGCCATTCCTTAAACGCAACTCATGATCCAGCAACTGTAGCTTAAATATCCCCCTCCCCCCCACTTCGAAATGGTACGGTCTAAGCGGCTCACAACCCTTCCGGCAACCATCCACCATCGAGTGGTAAACCTCATTATTATTATTATTATATTTTCACCAACATCGCTCACGAGAAATCTGTCACCGATAGTTAAAGTACTAATGTCAGCAATGAGTAGGAACCCGATTTACTCCCGATAGCAATCCTGCCGAGATTGGTCACCTGCTGCTTGCCATGAAGAGGGACAAGGCTGCTGGCCCAGATGGGTTGAATGCTGAACATCTCTGCCTTGCTGGACATTTGGCTCATAGTTTTATATTGCCCTTATCCTTTCTGCCTCCTTGGCCCACGCTCATTGCCCCGAGCCTGCTACTAGGACCATTTTAACTCCAATACTGAATACGACGCCTGCTGACCCCACTACGAGCGATAATTACCGTGGTATCGCGCTTTATGGGTCCGATCACTAAACTTCTGGATCTGGTTATTCTGAGGCGTATTAAAGCCCAGACTTCCATGTGTGATGCCCAATTTGGGTTTAAAAGGAAGCACTCCACCTGGCTGGCTGTGTATGCAGTGAAAGAGACTATTCGGAGATACCGTAGGGCAGGTTCTCAGGTGTGTGCCTGTTTCATGGCTGCGATTAAGGCCCTTGGCAAGGTGGCACATAGCTTTGTTCCAAGGACTTCGTCAGAGAGGACTTCCCTCTTACATTACTGATTTTATCTCTAATTGTTGTAAAAGACAAGCCATTCAAGTGAGTTGGGAAGGACACCTTTCCGATTGCTTTGCGGCTACGTGTGGAGTGCGAAATGACCACAGGTTGCAGGATAAATGGTGTTGCAATGAACATTGTCGCCTTCGCTGACGACGTCGTCCTGCTGGCCCCAAGCAGACGGGCACTTCAGTTTCTGCTGGATAGGCTTGTGTACTTGATACATGGCAAGGGCCTGACCTTTACTGCCAACAAATCAGCTGGAATGGTGTTTGGCAGAGGTGATGATTTTGTAGGCCCCCCTGTTAATGATCACCACACACTATCGTGGGTGACTAGCGTTCGCTATCTTGGAGTGGAGCTTTCAGTCGACCTATCTGATGACGACCAGTTAGAAAGGTCCGCAGAGAATTCTGTAGGGTGGCTAACACCGTGCTTCACACTTTCAGTTTTGCTTCAATTACAGCTACTGAAGACTCGAGCAACTTGCCTGAATGGCACGGAGAGGAGCTTGCTTTCGTTTACTATGGAGCTATCAAGAGGGTTCAGCACTTACCTCGGCAAAGTCATAATCATCAAGCTTGCCGTTATGGCAAGATGTTCAAGCTCGACCTCACGTTTTTTTTAAGCAGACTAACCTGTGGGGAGCTATTCTTGCTTTTGGCAACAGGCTGGTGAAGGCGTGTAGGGGTGGAGGTTGGGCTTGCAGATTTAGAGGCGCGGTTGCTAAAAGTCTGCTAGCACTTAGTGGTTGGCATGAGGTGAGGTCACCAATGGACCTGAGATCTTTGCGGCAGCGTGCCTACAATCATGTCCAGGGGATCCTGCAAGATACTGAGCACAATCTGCTGCCCCGATTTCCTGCCCCTGAGGATAATCTGCTGCTATGGTAGTTCCTGATATGTTCCTCCCCATCCTTTGTACTTAGTTCTGCTTAATTATGTTTGGTTTTTTTATTCTAAGATTGTACCATGTGTACGGTAAATACATAAAAAAATTAATTAACTAATGAAATAAGTTTTCATGGCTTGTCTGGAGAGAGTATATTTTTCAGCACGTAGAGGCCCGAGTGGTCATCTACATGTATTGAAAAATACACTTTACATCACTAGCCATATAATCTGCCCTCATTCAGAAACACTACCAATAACCTCCAACAGGGAGCGTATATCATGCATAAATCTACTTCTGCTACGCCCGGTGCTGACACCTCACACCATTTCCGTTCCATAAGCTGTGTAGTCGCTTCGTCCTGTCATCTATATCTTATATAAACCTCCTGACGAGTATTTCAACTGAATACAAACTACTGAGGGATGAGACTGTCCCACGAGTTGCTTTATCTTTGTTTACAACACACATGTTTTTAAGGGCATTGATCCGCATACCGATGAAGGTTTTGGAATAAAAAAATAGTTAATACATTTACCTGAATCTGCATGCTAATACATTGTTTTTTGGGTATTTTTTTTCTGAAAATGCAAATAGGGAGAGTCTGGTTCTGAACAGAAAGTAAAAAATTCCAATAGTGTTGCACATCCCTGTATATTTGTTTCAAGTTGCTGTTCATTTGCAAACCAACCAAAATATATTTTCATAATCACAATTCACAGTAAGCATTTCTGACGGAACTTCATCACTAATTAGTGGTCAATTTCCAACACTTTCAATTCTAAAGCAAGTGCTAACAGCGTTACAATTCGGCAGGCACTGTAGTGGCTCGATTAAGCCTCCAACCTTGAAAAATTAAAACTAGCCAAAAGCAAGACTTTTTCTTACCGGGGTGTGACCAAGAGTCTTTTCTATTCCCTCTGAAACGTACACAACTTTTCCAGATGCCGATAGAACTAACAAAAAACCCTCAACAGCCTGAAAGAAAATTAATACATACAGATCGGTATAACTTTCTAATAAAATGCTCAAGATGGTCAAAATTACAAGACAGTTTACTTTACCTCTAATAGCAAGCCTCCTAAATTATCAGCTTGCAAGAATACAGGTTTCCATTCCTGTTTTTCCATTCTGTCACTTAGCAGCAAGTCTGAAATAAAATACAATTAACTTAAAATATCTGTGCTAACTGTTAGCAGTTGTTAAGGTGGCAGCTTTGCTGTAGGGCTCTGAAATTGTTTACGCATAACAATTGTTAACCTACAGGTGCAGAAACAGTCATGCAATTTGGTCTTATCAGTAGTTCAGAACAAAAAAAATTAAAATTGCTTCAATACACAAACAAAATCGTTACAATCATACCAAAGTAAAGAAAAAAAAAGGGAATTATGCCGGCCTCCAGCCAGGCCAACTAAAAATTGTTTCTGTTGCTAGGAAAATACATTTCCTGTTAATTTTCCTGTGAGCGAGCCCCGTTGAGAGAGTTGGTCGTGAGGCAGCAGGGCAAGAGGACGCGTCGCTCGCGCTGTCTCCCGTCAGCCAGCTTAATAGCGTTTGTATTTTGATGCCAACGTGTAATAAACCGAGTGGTTTTGAAGAGAAGAGTCTCCGACTGAGCGAATCCCAAGTCGGGGGGTTAATCCCGACATGTGTCGCCCGAACCTTGGACTCTTTGTGGGAAATTTGGTTTGAATATTTTCTTTTGCTGTTTATTACATCGTTTATTTAAGGAGCATCTTAGCCTAGTTTTGAAGAAATTTTTAATACATTTTTTTGAGATTTTGGGCGAAAAAATAGATAATTTTATACCCATTGCAGTGTGATGAACCATGTGCTTGTTTCGGCAAGAATTTACTGTGGAGCCTTCTGTGTATCTTTAGGATTTCTTTATAAGCTGTGCAGGTTTGCCCAGTTTTTTGACTGTTTTCTACGGTTTTTTTTTTTAATGAAAATTTATGTAATTAAGCCATTTTTGTGGCTTGGTTAGCCTACCTATAAGCTTACTTGTTTTGGGGTCTTGGGGTTTTTTTTTTTTTGCAAGAATTTGTTTGAATGGTTTCTTTAGCAGTTTATTTTAATGTTTGTATACAGGACAACTTTTCCCAGTTTTTTTTTTGACTTTTTGGGACACTATTTTGGAAATTAGGCAATTTTATGTGTTTTCTCAGTTATGTTCTAAAGCCAAGCTGTGGGACAGATTTGTTGTCATTAATCTGAATTATCGGTTTGGGATGAACAGTTTTCTTGTTTTGGTTAGGAGGATTTCAGTAATGTGTCTGCAATTTGTAACGATTTTTGAATTTTTGGCCGAATTTAAATTAATTTTTAGGATTTGAGTTTGAACTACAGTGGTGTCATGTTTCTGTATTTAAAGCAAGATGTGTTCTCCAAGTTTTGGTACAATTTTAGAATTTTAGTTGGATTGATAATTAGTCTTGCACGCTTGTTTGTATGGAATGGAATGCTGTCTGTGTGGTAAGACGAGTCTAGACGGTTGTGATGGTCAAGGCCTTTGATGGATTCTTGTAGGCTCGGTTAAATTCAAACAATAAGTGCGAATCCCCGCTTCAGCCTGAGTGAATGTCCATGTAGCTCACCAGACTGGATTAGTAGAAACCGACATTTTTGTTAAGGTTGTGAGACTAGGCTTGAAGTTTTAACATTCATATGTTTTGATAAGTTTACTGCTGATTTACAGCCAAGCGCCTATTTTAGAGTGAGGCATCGAAGCGTATGTGTGTTTTTTATGTAAATTTTGTTGAGTTCGACCGAGTAGCCTACAGAAAAGTGTGGGGTTACGTTCCTGATTTTGCCGCATTTTTGTTAGACTAAAGGTTTGTCATAATGTGGTCGGTTAAAGGCAGGATAAGGCCTGCGTAGGTTACCACCGTGCTTAGGGACCGGTGCACCAAGCAACGGGATACATGTAGACCATCACCGAACCCCTTGTATCCATATTACATTTGATTTTATGTAACTCGTAGGAGTGAGGTGAGAAGTTTTGGGATTATTGTATGACAAACTTGGTTTTGATTGTAATGTGTTGTTGTCATTATGCTTGTTCGGATGGGCCAAAAAACTACGGCGGTAGCCTGTCTTATATGGACCATGGCTGAGGTAGCTACGTTGGGTCGTCTTGCCTCACTTGCATGTTAACACCGTTTGGGTATCACACAATTGCAAGTCTTTGTCTTGATGTGTTGCACCACAAGTGTGAGGTGAAGGTTTTTCCATCGGGATGATATTGTTTGAACATTTTGATTCCAGCACGCATTTCGTGAGAGCAGGTCACCAAAGACACGGAATGATCACGTCCATCTTGAATTTTTTAGTTTTTTTTGGGGTCGGGACAAGCTGTCGGAGACCAGCTGTTTGAGTGAGCCCATGATGGCTTGAAAAATTTGTCATAACGTGAGAGTTAGTCTGGAATTGAGACGAGAAAAACAACGTCCTTCTTGATCCTCAAGGGAAGACACGCTGTCTAAGACTAGTTGTCTGGGTGAGATCAGTTGGCTTGCAACTTCAGTCATTTCGTGAGTTTTTAGTCACGAATGGGACGGCCAACGACGTCTTCTTGGTGCTTAGGTGAAAACCAGCTGCCCGAGACTAGCTGTGTGAAAGACCTCTTGATGGCTTGATACTTCACTCATTACGTGAATATTACTCATGAATGAGGCGAAACGACGACGTCTGTCTTGACTTTCTGGCCAACTGAACTGAATGTAACTGAATAAGGCGTGACCCCCCCCCCCCCCCAGCCAGTGGCGGCATTGGTCGGGAGAAGAGTCTTGTGGCGTGGTTTCAAATTCCCTTGTGTCAAACGTGGCATCCTATTGCTCCGTGTGAAACGAGCTGCAGAAATCTTGGTTTAAAGAGTTTCGCTCAAATGTGGTTTCAGCATGTTTCGTCTGGGATGAGCTGCTGCCCTCGTGGTGTGGAGAACTCCGGTCAACGCGTCATAGCGATGCCACATATGTGAGGAGTGGTTGAAAACTTGGTATAAAGGGCTTCACTCACTGCGTGACAGCAACATGCCACGCATGAGTTACTCAAAACGTGGCGTCCATACGTCTAGGGTGAGTTTCAGGCTTTAGGATTGAAGAGCTTCAATCAGAACGTGGTGTCACATGCTTTGTTTGGTCAGGAGCTCAAATACGTGGTTTTTTTTTAAGTCACGTGTGAGACGTGCAGGTGTTTTGGCGGTCTTCTGGCTTGAGTTTTCGCTCGATGCAACGTAAAACTTCATGGTGTTGAGGGCTTCACTCAAAACGTGGATTTAAGCCCCGTGTGAGATGGGTCGATGTGTTTGCGGTCTTGTTGACTGAAGTCTTTGCTCGATTGTGTGATTGAGTCACGATCGAGGCAAGCTGCCACGTAAAACCTCTTGGTCTTGAGAGCTTCACTCAAAACGTAAGTTCTAGCCACGTTGGAGAAGACCAGATGTGTTGGCGTTCATGTGGAGTTGATTCTTGATTTGATTATGTACTCGATTCTCAATCGAGTCCAGCTACAACATGAAACCTCTTGGTTTGGAGAGGTTCACTCAAAAAAACGTGGATTCTGGTCACGCTAGAGACGAGCAGATGTCTTGACTGTCTTGTTGTTTTGATTCTTATTTTGATTATGTGATGGAGTCACAATCGCGACAAGCTGTAACCTGAGACCTCTTGGTGTTGAGGGCTTCACTGCAAAGGTGTGTTCAACCACGTAAGACCTGCAGATGTGTTGACGGTTTTGTTGACTTGAGTCTTGACTTGATTATGTGACAAGAATCACAATCGAGACATGGTGCAACGTGGGACTTCTTGGTCTTGAGAGCTTCACTCCAAACGTGGGTTTTAACCACGTAATGGACGAGCAGATGTGTCATCGGTCGTGTTGACTTGAGTCTTAACTTGATTATCTTATGTTGTTGAGGCATGGGTGCTTTATTGTTGGTTCCAGTTCCTGTCAGTGGAGGAGTCATGCCGTGTTGCGATTGGTGCAGGTGATCTTGCTTGACTTCAATCGGTGTCCAGTTGGCCAATGAAGTGTTTCTCGTCTCCCGTTTCAGGGAATGAGAATCGTTTCTTTGGTTTTCTATATCTTTGGTGTGGTGTTGCCACCGGTTTATGGTTTCTCGGTGTCCCATGTCGGTCAATAGGTGACGTCATGACTTCAGCTGATGGACAAGATGGCTGATTAGAAGGCCAAATCCAGGTTAGATTTGTGGTTTCCCATCTCAAAGATACAAATTGGGTTGGGTAATTCTCGTAGGACGATCCCTTTCCAATGTACAGTGAGAGGGTCCTACCTAGAGGGTGTGGACGTGATGGGTGTTGATTGGAGGTTTCAAACGGGTTGTGATTTGCGGTTCCTCGTCTCAAAAGTCCTATAGGGTTGGGCAATTCCAGTAGGACATTCCCTTACCCATGTACGGGTGAGACATTCAATCTGGAGGGCTTGACAGTTGACTGGTGCATCAAATTGTAGTGGCTTGTGGTTGCCCATCTCTGGAGTACTGATTGGGTTCGGCAATTCCCGTAGGACAATCCCTTTCCAATGTAGAGTGAGAGGGTTCCATCTTGAGGGTTGCAGCCTGTCGAAGGTTCTTGAATCCAAGCTGAAGCTGTTGTCAGCATTCCGGCGCCCAAGTCTGTGCGTTATGGGAACTGTAGCTAGAGGGTGCTAAGAAGTTCTGGTGCAAATGCGAATGCCATCCATTACACGCTGATGAATGTGAGTCTGTGGCGTTGAGGAACGGAAATGAGAGCCAGGGCGCTTCGGTCGGTAGCTTGATCGGGTGCCGGAAGCTGTAGGTCGTCATCCTTCAGTGGCGAGGAAACGGAAGTGAGGAAGGCGTCAGGAAGTTCGAGAATGCGAATACATTGTACACTGCATTCACGGTGTCGCTGTTGCGTTGAGGGCACTTCAGTCGGTAGCTTGATCGGGAGCCGGAAGCTGTAGGCCGTCATCCTTCTGTGGCGAGGAAACGGAAGTGAGGAGGGCGTCCGGAAATTCAGAAATGCGAATGATAATGCATTGTGCACCGCGTTCACGTTGTCGCTGTTGAGTTCAAGGCGCTTCGGTAGGTAGCATGATCGGGAGCCGGAAGCGGAACAATAAAGCTCACAGGTGCCGTTGTAGGCCTAACGATCGGCGGGAGAACGTAGAAACGACCACGGCAGGCTTCGGACGAATGCAAAATGAATAGAGCTGTCGGTGAAAATAAATAATCCCAAGGTAAGACGACCCCTGTTGCGCCAGGTTGGCTTGAGAACAGTAGATGGAGCCGCTCTTGAGCAAGCTGTATTTATAAGGAGGGCCGCGCATGCCTGGTGAGGGTTTTTGAGCTGGACGGAAGAAAATCTCAACGTAAGAAAGCATCAAGCGGAGCATAGATGCAAAAATTAACAGGTTATGTTATTTTCCAGCAATAGAAAGAATTTTGACTAAAAGCAAAGCATTTGTAAACACTATTTCTTAAACATGCGGTAAGTAAATTTAAATTAAGACCCTCCCAAAATAAATTTTTTTTAAATGAGCTCCTGTACTATTTTTTCAACATCAAATTTTTATTGAAAATACAGTAGCGGTTTTTACTCTGAAAGTTCTTTATCCCCGTGTGAGAAACTGCTGCGACGTGCGACGTATGTCGCAGATAATAATCGCGGTTAATTTTTTTTTACCGTACGACGCACTTTTTTAGATATATGCAGAAACAACGATAATTTTGCTAATATTGACCGATTTTGACGTTCAAATACATAATTTTATCCCTTTTTTCGCCAGCTTTCGAATGGTGCAAACCACAAGTCACTAGCTCCACCCGTTCTGAAGTTACATGTTAAAAAAAAAACATTTAACTTACATTGTTACACAAACGTGGCTTGCAATATACCCTGTGTTCGTAAAGTTTCTTATTTTCACTATGCCAGTTTTAGCATCTGAAGCAATACATGAAACATGGGGTCTGTAATTTGTAATATTTGTATGAAAGGACTTGGGGGGGAAGAGAAGGAGTTTGCCTGATGGTACTTTGAAAGTGTGGGAACGTCTGATATGGGAGTTTTTGTGAAACGGAGTGACCCTCCTGCAGGATACAGGATTACAAGGAAATTTTTTAAATCAGTTGTAGTTGCCATGTACGGTACTTATTTCTATAAGCATTTTAAAAATGTTACTGGGGATAAAGTAATGGGGGAAAAAAGTTATAGAAAGGTTTTTAATGATTTTGATGCTTTGCCATGCTTAAAAAACGTTAAAAATTGTCACTTCAAAGGGCTTGTTTGATTGTTTCCTTCAAAAATTCCAACAACGGAAAAAATTAACCCTGCAGAAAAATGTTTAGGTTACAAAGCTGCATTGCAGAAAGCTGTGGAACATTATAACACTGGGGTTCATTTTAGTAATTCGAAAGTTCAGGAAACACAAACGCACAATTTCAGAACTTGAATACTGGTAAAGTATTCAAGTTCTGAAATTGTGTGTTTTTGTTTCCTGAACTTCCGACCTCTTAAATAAATAATATTTGTAAATACTTCATGATTAATTATGCCTGCATATTTCTTTCAAGCTTGGTCTGTTCCCTGAAGACACTCAATACACCGGTAACTCTGACATTCAACACACCGGTAACTCTGACATTCAACACACCGGTAACTCTGACATTCAATACAACGGTAACTCGAAAAACATCGCTGCAATTCATACTGTGAAAAGATCGATCCGTTATAAAATAACACTACAAAGTTCGCAAAAATTCACAACTCGGACTCGTGCTTAGTCCAACAAATTTTCGATACCACCCAGATATCTTCATCAGGCCTTGAGGATTTTTCTGCTTTCTACATCAACAACATCGTTGTTTACTTCGTTGTTCACTACGTCGTCTGCTTTGCACACTTTTGCATTCGAATTCGGCCGCGACCGCAGCCTCCCGTATTTATTGGGCTGCATGCGCTGTGCACTCGTGAGTCCCCATTGATGGTTCAACCGCTCGCTGAGTTCTCTTCCTACTAGGTGTGTAACTCTAGGGAAAGCTGGGCCTTGGATGTTCATCAAAAGCTCCCCGTTCATTTCATGTTGTTGAATAGCAAGTGATTCAAGGCAACGGAGGTGGGAATCTCGTGCCGAATTCGACTTGAGCAGGGTGC
>JAHWFP010199543.1:1808-12677 GCA_023313725.1 Lithobius niger
GAAAAGGATTCTGGCGAGGGCATGCTCATACACTAACCAACTAGCCTTCCATTCAGACCGACAAAAAACAAGATGCAGCTTTTCGCGGTGTCCGGGTTTGTATCGGCCTTAGCGGCTGGGCTTCTAGGATTGATTTGGGGCTACAGGGCCCAACAACAACAACAACAACTAAGACCTCAACAAACCTATTATCAATAGCCCCATGGATACGTCACATATGTGGCTTTATCCATCCACCGTTTATTGGCTACCACTCTGTAAAGTTTGCTTTGGGTCGTGGTCAGTAAATGATGGTTTTTACGGATTATTTTTCGCGGTTCAGTAATTGTGACAGTTTCGTTTGCGTTGATATTTTTTACCATTCCAGCTAATGACTCAAAGTCTAAAATCTGGCTATTTCTGAAGTTTAAGGTTATGCCTCGTACTTTGACAATTTGTTTAGTACCTTTGTCGCTTTTTACTACGAAGCAGTAATTTTTAGCGCCGTTGCTAACAAAGTGAGTTATCTCAGCATTATTACCGTACACTGATAGATCGTTATTGAGACTACCTAACCTCGGGTCATTGTTGGGAGGCGCATGATGGCCGGTTGTTTTATAGAATGTACTATCTGTGTCAGAATAAAAAATATTACCAGGGGCGTGATCACGTAACAATTGCAACAATCGTAGTCGACCATAAGATGTGATTAGAGCACTTATCACTACAGATACGTTCGCGTTACCTTCCGACAAGTTCAAATCGTTCCTGTAACGAATGATCGCTATCTCGCCGTCGTTTTCAAAGTCAATATTGGATATTACATTTTTGTCGTCCGTGACAAACGCGAAATATTCCGCCGCATTGTTGATAAACTTTGTTGACAACAAATCTTCCCGCTGACTTATTTTTCCTGAAATAGAATTAAGGAATAATTTTGCGGTACTGCGGCCGCCAGGATTAACCTTAATATTGGCTAGGTTTAGCTCGATATGTTGAGTATCACGTACATGCTGCACATAGGCCTGTTTTTGAGAGTCGGTTATACAACCCTCCGGGAAGCCCGAGCACTCTAATTTCATGGCATAGAACGTTTTCACGTATTCCGTAAACAAGCCCCCACCCTCCCCCCTCCCAGGGTCGTATTTTACAGTTTGAGGGAAATGATACACACCATACAGTTTCAATATTACGTAGCCGTCTTTGACAGCTTGTTGTAATTCCGGTGATACAAATGTGGCTTCAAACGCGCGTTGCTCGTCCGAGTGTTTACACCTGCCGTCCGCTGGCTGTTGGCCGATGCATGCGCAGCACAACGGGAAAAACAATTTATTTTCGTACTTATAAGGTAAAGTAGGAATGTAAAGCCCACGAGGTGGTAGTACTCGGGCTTGTATTAAACCAAAATATCCCGAAATATCGGTACTGCCTTCAAATTCTGTTATTATTGTAGGGTGGCCTACTGGAAATCGTTCCTGAAGCATGACAGAGGGATATAAAGAATTTATATCACCCGCGTAGATTTTTTCGTCTTTTTCGGCCACGTGCAAATGTCTATATGTCTCCACTCGACCCCCTAGATAGGCGGACCGGGGTCTCAACACAGGAGGCACTTTTTTGTAGGCTTTTTCAAACGCTCGCAATTTTTCGTCGCGTTTTAT
Organism: Lithobius niger; assembly: GCA_023313725.1. Taxonomy (NCBI): domain Eukaryota; kingdom Metazoa; phylum Arthropoda; class Chilopoda; order Lithobiomorpha; family Lithobiidae; genus Lithobius; species Lithobius niger. Next base: position 3,449 of record JAHWFP010199543.1, read on the forward strand.
TTGTTCGTGGAATTGGCAAGACCATATTTGCACATATTTAACGCCGACTATTTCCTCTAGCGCCCTGCGTCTAATTATCGCTTTGTCGTGAGCGTCTTGAGCCGTTAACTGACTAAAAGGTAGTCTTTGTTGCCTGTTTGATATACATAAGCACCCGTGCACGTGGCAAGCCATAAATTCGAATACAGTGTGAGTGCTTAAACAATAGCCGTCAACGCTGTATTTATTGCCAATGAATTTTTTTTCACCTAGGTTAGCCGCATGTTGAATAAAAATACCTCTTTTTGCTGCCTCGTAATCTAGCCAGACTAAACCCTCTCTCGAATATTTACGGTCGGGAAAATAGCCGTCCGATGGAATGGCTGCTATGGTATTTGGTTTTAAATAGATAGCTCTAAATATAGTCATGGCCAGGTTACTGATAGACAAACAGTCGTGGAATGGTTCTAACCTGGGACACACGGCTTGTATGAGCTGCCTGAATTTCAGAATGCAGGCCATAAGCACGCTGACATCGTTGCAACAATACTTAACCAGTTCTTGTTTAAAGTCAAAAGTTACATTTTTGGCACGTTGTTCGGCGTGCCAAGCTATCAGTTTGAGGCGCGCATCGACACTCAAGCTATCCGGATCGTACATTTCGAGATTAGGTACTACACCTCTGTACTCATAATTTTCTGGTCGGTTAAACAGGTGAGGATAATACCCCTTACTAATGAGATTTTCATCTAGCCCTAAACTAGCGGGTAGCTTGGATAAGGCCATTGACATAAACTTGAAAGAGTCCACCAACTTTATGCCTTCTATTTTTGCGGTTATTATTTTACCTCCCCGCATATATGACGTCGGTAGGTTTGACTCCATTATCTAATGCCCATCTAATTAGGAAGAGAGAATCGTATCCAGAGTTATTATGTGAAATGAGAGAGAGGTTCGAATCCCTGGCATGTGACTCAAACAACCAATGACAAAAATCGTCTAGAGTGCTTTCACCGTTCATAAACACTTTGTGTTTGTCGCCACAACGAATACATGTAGGTTTACCAAAACAGTAAGTGCATGCAATATCGATAACCGCCAAATTCACGCTGTGTAAAAAAAACTCCCTGTCCTCGCTGTCAGTTACTCGCTCAACTTGCGTCGTTTCGAGGTCGTAAACAGCTAACCGCACGCAATCGCGTTTTTTGAGGAGTGGTAAAGGTTGAATGTGGCAGCGGTGCTCTAGCCGACACCACTGTTTGCATATTTTACAAAAACGTTGGCAACAGTGATGCGGTGTCCTGCTATTACCCTCAAACGTTAGAAAACAAATCTTGCATTTAAACAGCGATTTACAGACTGTAGAGTCTTTGAAGGGTGGCTGTTTGCTATAATGACGGACTAAACATTCCGTATTTCTGAACAATCTGTTACATGCCAAACATGGCAACCAGCGTTTCAGGAAGCAAACATATTTAGGCGAATGACACGAGGGACATTTATGCTTTTGGCAGGCGTGGCTTTTAGGTCGGGAATACGGCCTCAGACAGGAATGACAGAAAAATCGGGATGAGAAAATAAACCGCGGCTTTAAAATTCCGAAATAGTGATTGGCGTGGCAGAAAAGGTAGATGCGCTTAGAGCTAGAAGGCCCCTCGAAGGTAACCTGGCACTGTGTTCCATTTTTTTTGGAATAACACAATTTGGTATTCTGTCAAATAATCCTGAAATTCTTTCAAGTCAACAATAGAACACCCATCTTGGCGAACACAGACGCCGGCGTCGGCGTGCAGCTGTAAAGCGAGCTTTTTTTGCACATTGTTCGATTTACGAATTTGTCTATATAATTTTATGTCCTTATCAGCGAATGCTTTGCAACAAACTATCGCTCTAGCCAAACAAAGTTTATCTAAGCCGTTTTTTGGGAACACGACCGACCTAGCTCCCCCTGTTGATAGTCATGCTATAACATTTGTGCGTGACATTTTCTTTTTCGGGAAAGTGCCGCCTCTGGGTATCTCGATATGAGTTACTTTAATTTCGAGCTTATTGAATACATCTATTTCCCGACCACTTTGGTTAAGTTTCAAAATAAGAGCCAAAATGTTAGCGACGCTGAAAGATTCCCTGGCATGTAAGGGAAGGAACAAGCTATTTTCAAACCCACTCCCCCCAATACACACACCTACATAGTCGGTGGGTCGGAACCCATCCAGGACACGCTCAAATATGTCGGTGAAAAGTTGGTCTATATATTCTATAGGGTCTAAACGGTTTCTAACCAAATACTGGGCGTCAATAGGGGGAATTGTCACCGTGTAGACATTTGTATTAGTGCTAAATTTTTTTATGTATTTCCCCATACATTTAACGATGCTAAATCTATCGTTTTTAAAAGTTTCGGTTCCCCGAGTCTGACAATCATATTCGGGAAGCTTTTCGGGACAGGATGATTTTAATGTCGGGCCTCCCCCAACTTGATTAGAATAAGCTATTGGAAAAAACAGAGAAGTAGTTTAATAAATTGAGCTGCGAAAAAGCGAAGCGTGCATTACACAATCATGGTCTCTTTGGCTCGGGGAATTGAACTTACATCCCTGACAGGGGAGCCGTGTATCTTCTGTATTTTTGCTGCATTTCGGATGTGCGATTTCTTGTTCACACATGTAACATTTCTGTAGTTCGACAACTTCCGGCTCCTGCGTAGCCTGGGAAGAAGAAGGGAGCGGGTCGTCGGTCTTTTTAACATCACTTTTCTTTTGTGGGCGTCGTTTGCTTTTTTTTTTCTCTGGCTCGCTTCCGTCGACCGCTACGTTACTCTTTCTTTTTTGCTTCGGTTCATTTACGGCCATTGTTGGCAATGTTACCGCAGGTGAAGGTGTCAACTCGCATATTCTCTGCGTCCAGCAAGCGACTGCCTGCGATATATGAGGGAGCATGTATTTCATGCTGAGTATATCAAATTCAGTTAATGCTACGGATTTGTCTGCACTTTTAAGGATCAACACATTGTCGGCCACGGATTCGATCGACACGTTCCCCGATTTAACTGATATACTCGAGTTAGGTTGACGCCAGTAGAGTTGCGCTATTATCCCTAACCACTCTGTTGGATCTAATACCACGCTGTCATTTTCTCCGTGTTTTCCAATAGCTATTTTCACTACGTTTACCGTCGGAACTATTCGTATGAAATTTAACCCGGTAAGTGGGAAGCAATCGCAATATGGGATGGTTTGGTACGCCATGAGACTGTGAGGGAGAGACAAAAATGAAAAAAAAAAGGACATTACTTATTTTTTTTTCACTCCAACCACATTTCGGTTTGGGATGTGGGGGATTCGATCTGAACTGTGGGGGGCTCTATCTCTTTCAGTTTTTTGTCCAAAAGCATAGTGATATCAGTGACGTAGCCTATCAAGCCTGCAAATTGGCGATAGTTTAGTACAATGTACTTTTTGCTGTATTTTTCAAGTATGAATTTAGCCTGATAGACTGAGCCAGATTGTGACACTATCACTTTTAGGCCGGCTCCATAGTTCCGGCCGGTCATAATTTGCTGCTGTAAGTTGCGCTCGCTCACGATCTGATTGTAAATGGCGTGATCCTTAACAAATTCCCGCCATTCGGCGACAGTAAACGAGACGCCGCGGCGTCCTGGCAGGATCCCTACTCCTGGGGTTATGAATTCCCGTAAAATGTACGTACGCACGTCCCTGAAAATCCGTCACTTGTACGTATATTTCACCCCCTATGAAGTAGGTGTTTTTGGCTTCAATGACTCTATCTACTGGAGCTGATGATGTTGCCATATTTTTTTTTTTTTCACTATGTATATGAAAAGAAATAAAAAAGGACATAGCCTTCCTTTAGGTTTTTTTTTTGCCCTATTCCGCACGTAAAATGAAATAAAGGAACCATTTAGGCCTACCTGTTCCTCTCTGCTTGCACTGCTCGGGTGTACTGCTCCGTGGCCTTTCGGATTGTTGAATATCTGTAAACATAAATGTAAAGAAGCCCGTTAGCAACCGGCCAAGTCCTCGCACTCTTTTTTTTTTTTTTCAATATTAACGTAATGCCTCATTAAACAATGCTTACCTCTACAATTGCTGAGTCGTTGGTTCCAATGGAGAGATCGGCGGGTTAGTGAATTCTTGGCTGGGGTGATGGTTTTATACTACGCCAAATTGCATTGTTTCAAGTGGAATAGTTGCTCGACAAATCAGCACCGGTTATTTTCCGTAAGGGTGTTACGGTACTCTATTTTGGTCATTTCTCCGATTGGTTAGTCTCATAGTACCGTCGCTCATTGCACGGCTCGAATCATGTGACGCCTTTCAACCAATTGCGAGGCGTGTACTACGTCACGATGTGGGCCGCCCATTTCGCTCGAGGCAGTGTTTTTTTTTTGGTGGTTAGCCCGTTATTTTGTCTTTTCGGGTTAAAGGGATTATACGAAAGGTTTAACGTATAATAAGTCGGTTGTCTAGAGATCTAGGTCGCGAGACGTTAACTACGCGTCATTTTTTGACAGTACTGACAGCTTACATATAGCCCGTCACTTTTTGTTTTGACGAATTGATAGGGGGGAACGATTATTTTCTTTTTAGTTGAGGGGTCCCACGCTCTCTTGACAACCGTTAATAGCAGATAAATGTCGTAACTACATTCCTACGCCCATAACAGTATTAACCTCACGACCTCTGGCCTATATACCGTTACGTTAATGGACAGAAACGCGTGACGGATTGGGTCTTTTTACAATAGTCATTCGTTCTTGTCATTTCGTCTAGGCCATTCAGAGGTCTGAAGGCCGTAGGGGGAGACCACCGTGTTCGGGGGCGGGATTGTTCGTATTATAGCCCCGAGCAATTTTAGACTTACCGCTTTTTGACGAGATCCTTACTTCATTCTGTTGTAATAACTGTTCGGAACACACCTCACTAACTATCAACTCTTGGATATTTTTTTTATCCTTCAGCGCGTCTCGTGAGTTGCGTGTTTTGTATACTTTTGTATACTTTAACGCGCTTTTTTTTTTATTGAATTTTTTTTTAAATTGGTGTTTCATTAGACAAATACCTCCGACATCCTTCTCGTGCAGGAGATCGGTCTGTGGGCCTGCTATCTTGTGTCCCACTTACTCCCCTGAAAGTGCCGACCCACCGCCTCCTGGGCCGGCCGCCCGTGAACGCGACGAGGTGATTTAGTTTTTCTTTCTTTTTCTCTATTGTAGTTAGTCGCCGATATGCAACGGATCACCGTCTCGCGCGACTTGCCCTGTTTAAATGCTTCAAACGCAATACATCGTGCCCTACGGCAAAATCTAGTTGATGCTGGGGGCACTTCCAGCTGAGCCTTTTCTACTTTTTTTTTTAGCTAGGGATTCAACAGCCCAAAGAACGCGTTCCTAGTTTTTACGTAGTTTCTACTCTGGGCTGAAGGCAACTGGGGGAAAACAATTATCGCGGGCGGGGCGGCGCACGGATGCGGCAGAGATATGGGGCGGGTATCTAGCGTTCAATGGGGAAAATGTTGGTCCTAGGTGCACGTGGACCGACCAATAGACCCAACTCTGGGCTGAAGTGTACTAGTCACCTGGAGGAAAACAGTTATCCCGGGCGGGCAACGCCCGGATGCGGCAGGGATACGGGGCGGGTATTTAGCGTTCAATGGGGGAAAAATGTTGATCCTAGGTGCACGTGGACCGACCAATAGATCCAACTTTGTGCTGAAGTGTACTAGTCACCTGGAGGAAACAGCTATCCCGGGCGGGCGACGCGTAGATGCGGCAGGGATATCGGGCGGGTATCTAACGTTCAAGGGAGGGAAAATGTTGATCCTAGGTGCACATGGACCGACCAATAGACCCTAGATGCACGCGCCTCCCCCCCTAGGATTTAAATGTGGTACCCAAAATACATGGGGCTCTGTTAGGCTGTATCACTATACTAGACACTTTAGTGATCCTAACTACTGACGAAGCGAGGACGCTTCTTTTCGGGGGCGGGACCTCTGCAACGACGGTTTCCACAGCTTCCCCCCTACTCCTTGAGCTAAGGCCTTAGTGGGCCTCTTTACCTTGATGCTATGGCTCCTTGTTATGTATTCTGTATACTCTATATCTTTATTGATGCATTCCAGTAATGCTACGTATTTTGATGTATGGTCCAGTCCCTGGAGATCAGTGGTCTGGATGGCTCTGGCCTTGCCTGCCCCTAGGGGTAGCTGCTAGCAGAGATGGATCATGGGATACCAGGGTATAGTACAGGAAGTACCTTGCACCACCAGTGGCAGGTACTGGCTGCAGCTCTAGGTACTTAAGGCCTTGCAGCCCCTTGCAGCCTCACTCTGGGAGCTGGTCCCCAACCAGCTAGGAACTCCTCCTGAAGTGTGCCACCCTGCTAGTAGCCCTGATCAGAGCATCCTGAACCACTGGACAACATCTCCTAAGGACAGACCGCGTGGCCCTGGAATAAACCCTGAATTTACCATCCTTCTGGCGTTCTTCCTTGTACCGGGCACAGCGAGGGTTGCACTGTCCCACAAGGCTTGCCAAAAAGCGTGTAACCTCAGACGCAGAGTTGGAAAGGCATCTGAGGGAACAAGGCTGAGATCCCTACCGAGAGGGCCAGAAAGGGCCCCTTTCGCAGCAGAATCAGCTTGTTCATTCCCTGCTATCCCAACATGGCCCGGGATCCAGCAGAAAAGCATGGTTTTCCGCTGGCCAGGCAAGCGGGAAAGCAAAGCTTGGACACGTTGTGTCAAGGGGTTCCGAGGATTGTAATTCGCCAAGGACTCCAGGGCACTCATGGAATCACTAAAGACAATGAAATGCGTGCCCTGAAGGTCAAGGATCCATTCCACCGCCAAACCAAGAGCCAAAAGCTCTGCAGAGAACACAGAATAGCCTGATGGCACCTTCACGGCTGTGAGTATGGGGATACGAGCTCTAATGTTTTTTTTCTAAACTTCGAACCGTTTTTTGCTCAGTTAATTTATTGACTTTTTTTGCTTCCATTTTACTGTAATTGCTACGGTCTGGTCTATCATGTGTCCACTGTCCACCGATTTTTGTTTTCGAAAAAACGGAACACTAGAAATGCATACATATGTTCAGGTTCCCGTGATTGTTATTTGATGGCAACACATTAGCGTGTGTCTAGATTTAGCATGCGTCATCTCGATGAGTAGTTGATTCTGGATTGTTGCAGTATCATGGCAAACAATAGCGGAAACAATTCAACTGGATTCCCGAAGCCCGCATTGAAAAAGTAAATAAGTCACTCAGTCATGTCGGCCGTCCAACAAAATTTAAGACTTCGCACCCTACGATTTAAAACTTTAAGATTTAAGGAAAAATCAAGACCATTAAATTTTGGTTCTCCACAAATAGCTAGCTAACTCAAACAACGATAATGTTCAGCATCATTTATTGGCGACAATGTTACTTTCCCGGCACCTAACCATTGTTACATCTTGTTGAGTGTGCTATAATCCGATATTGTGCGCCTCGCCTATTGTTACCCCATTGTAACATGTCGCAGCATTGTAACATTTTGACATTGTTAGCCGCTCCGCCGCCTCCGCCTCCTCCTGTCCAATTTTCTGAAATTCTCGTGCGCAAACGAACTCTAATACACGGCCTGCCGGCCGTGTAAATGCCTACTGGCCGTGTAAATAAATACTGAAAAAGTATTCGAGTCGAGTAATGAGTCCTCACTCACGTGTAAAATTTACTAATTTGTTGCAAATTCTTACACGTGTGGTTTTCTTCATAACCTCTATATCTGCTTTAGTTTCACTTTCAAGTAAAGTTAATCCATAAAATGTTACATATTAATTTTATTAATTGTTGGCCCAAAATGTTTTATAGAAAACAAACACGAGCTCGCGTGATTTCATAAGGTTTCAGCAGTTTCATGTGGACTAAGCAGCACAGCAACACTGCAGTGTCTGGAACCTTACAGAAAAGTTTATTGGTGTCCCTTTGATGTTTTGTCTTCGGTTTAGTTAAACCTTACCTTAAGCATCAAACGAGCTCGTTTAGTTTTCTAATTCGTGGTACTTTGGCGTACCATGCCGTTTATTAGCTTGTTTTAATGTTTTGCATCTTCATAAATTGCAGTTTGCAGAAACCAATGTAGAAACAAATCCTTTAATTTTCAGTCTACGTCTTGCTGCTGGCTTTTGCTAATTGACATTGTTCCATAATAACAATGTTTAAAACAATGTAAAACAATCAATCCGGTCGTTTAGAGCTCTATAACCCCTAAACCACATGACCAATTAGAAAAAACTTATGGAGAGGGCACATCTGAAGCGTAATGCCTGTAAAATGGGCTAAGAACCAGCTTTATAGGACAAATAGTTTGATCTGTACAGAGCGTAGTAGAAACATGTCGTGCCAAGAACAAGAATTCGTCCAAGCCAAAAATGAAAATTTTACCAACTTACCAAATTCGGAGCACTGAATATGGTTTGGTAGGGGAAATAATTTACAAATCTTAAAATACCCTGCTGGGTGGGCTTGTTGCCATTCTGACATCGTGGCAATAACACATTTAAATCACATTTAAGTAAAAAATGTTTATTTTCTTCTGACCTTACAAAAGAGTTATTACTTTCAACCTACATAAATTTGATTCGCGTAGTCACGTTCGTGCTAGGTTTCGCCACCAAAACATTGATACAGACGTGACAAAACGTAGAATGCATCCTAGCAACAAACCAGGGCAATCCCTAGAGACTGAATGAATTAAACTTGACTTAGATATTATCTTAATGAGTATGTTTAAGATACTTAAATATTATATTTAATCCAGTGCACGTACAAAATGTGTCACTGCCGAGAAAGTCCCAGTACTTGACAGCAGCTTGTTATGGGGTCCGACTGACAGCAGGCATCAACAACCGGTGCTGTCTTGACTGGGGTTCCATAGGCTATACCTGATATTTACATGCTAACTAGCTTATATCTCTATCTAAGGGCCAAACAAATCTATGTAACTGTATTTGTACGTTTACATGAAAACGATCGTAACCCTAACCAAATAAAACTCAAGTGTGGCCATCATATGTCAAAGTTAAGGCTTAAATCCTGAGTCATCGTTGAAAACAAAATAAAGGAGACAAGGGAGAAGTGATCGCTGGGAGTGAACACCCGAACTAATTATTTATTCAGATAAAAGCTTTTTCATCAACGACGCACGTGAGCGCAACAATTACAAAAAAGTACAAAGAAATCATC
>JAHWFP010199543.1:19208-36326 GCA_023313725.1 Lithobius niger
GGAATGGAGAAATTAATAGTTTTAGTTTTGCTGGAGAGAGGACTTCAGTCATATAAAAAAACTTAAGCTTAAGAAACCCCAAAATGGAACCGTCAAACTGCAACCAGCTTAGCTAAATACGTAGCAGACTTCACAAATACAGACACACAAACACACGCAACACACACACGCACAAATAAACAAACAGACTCGCACAAACACAGAAAACAATCAAATTAACACACGGACAAACAAACAAACATCGTAATGTTAAAAAGTGAACGCAGTTTATGTATGAAATGATATGGCATGTTAGTTTGTTTGTCCGTGTGTTAATTTGATTGTTTTCTGTGTGTGTGCGAGTCTGTTTGTTTATTTGTGCGTGTGTGTGTTGTGTGTGTTTGTGTGTCTGTATTTGTGAAGTCTGCTACGTATTTAGCTAAGCTGGTTGCAGTTTGACGATTCCATTTTGGGGTTTCTTAATCTTAAGTTGCTTTATATGTTTGAAGTCCTCTCTCCAGCAAAACTAAAACTATTAATTTCTCCATTCCTAATCTAAACTGGATAGCAAATTATAATTCGTTTTTTTCGAGTGAACTGTAATCTGTTTTTTACTTTTTTTGTTTTTACACATTATAGCTGGGAATTCGTTGAGGATACTTGCTATAATGCTTTTCCTTCTTGTTTGTCATTTTTTTTGTCAATAATAACATAAGACTATATCGTCATCATTATGAATCAAATACAAAAACAAAACTCGTCAATGGAATTCCATATAAAAAAAAAAACACAAGTCATTGCTTCAGCTTAACGAGCCTAATTTTATGGGATTACCATCTAAAAAATTGCGTAAAATTCCTTTGGAAAGGAAGCTAACTCGTTTCACTGATACCTATACCCTTTTTGATTGAGTATTTTTCATTACACTAAAATAATTTCCCTTAGAACAGTATTTCTGCTATCAATATTCGTATAAAGCCCGTAACGAAGTAATAGTCGATACTGCTAAAGATGACAGAATCTGGGAATCTTGGACTTCGGTAGGTACTATATAGTTCTGGCCTACATGAATAATTATATAGGGACCAACATTTTAAAACAAAATACAAGTGCCGTTGCAGTTAACGAATGTATTTGAGTCATGAAATCGTGGTTCATATGAAAGAAAAACTGGCACTTACTGTTTTTGAAGTGTTGAATTACAACTGCGCCTTGTTTGCTGAAGTATGGAGAGAAAACGCTTTTGCGACGGGCCTTTTCTGGTTGCTGAAGTATGCTTTCAGCTGCCAATTACGTCTATACGTGTATGGCGGAGAACATTCTTTTATATTCACCAGCAAATAAAAATCAAACATCTGTCACTAAACATATAGCGTGATGTGACACACATGGCTGTGCTACTTTAAAAACAAACGAAATTTCCTTGACACCTACAACGAATGGGCCTAACCGATTCAATATCCTTGTTGTTAAGTTCGTGCACACGGTTGAAAACATGTCGTGATAACAGACATTACGTTTAACCGATAATTCACAATTTTGGTGGGAAAAGGATGGCAATGTGCCAGATGCGTCCAGTTTACGAAACGCCCTGAAAATGCAGCATTACGCTTTTTTATAGTAACATAAAAAAAATACCTTTGAAACATCCACTTCCAAACTAACTAAATTGAGCTTATCTACGCGTACATATAGAATATTTCCTATCAAATGAGACCAAAATAGTTCCGGTATGTTTCAACTTATTCAAACTGATTGCCAATGATAATAGTGGATGCCTTTATGTTCGTCTTTGGCTGCGGCCTCTGTGGTCACTTGTTCCTGGCCCGAAATGGCCACTTATGTTTTAGCAGCCATAACAGTCCTGGGTGGCCCGGCACACGTAATTTCGTAGTACAAATACGATGGCGTGATGTATCGTGTTGTGGGGACTGTACTCTTACACATAGATTATCATGAAAGGAATATTTTACTTATTACTGCATGGGAAGGGGGTAACCATGGATGAATATTTTGAGGCTTAAAACGTTAAGTGTGAAACCGAAAGCGCCCGGCGTGTCTGCCTCGTTTTCCAGCCAGGGCCAATGCGTACGAGTTAGTTTCAAAATAGTGACGTTTGGCCGCCATTTTTCACAATTGCAGACTGCATTGATCCATCAGTACTTAATCGGTGGTGGATTATTCACAAGTGTGCCACGTTTTAACTTCCTAGTAATTTTATAAATAGATTTGTCTATAAATCCACTACTAAATGTGTACTAATGTCAACTGTCACACCATGAAAGGCTAACCAGGCAACATTATTACAGGCCAAACTTTGTGATTAGATCAATGAACTAAGGAGCCGGTTGAATTCACATTGACAGTACGGGAATAGAATATGTTTATGGGACCCTGACCCATGTTCATGCGCCCTCCCTAAAATAGCGTACAATCCACACAATCCACACACTCAACAGAAGTCTTAGAAATACGAAAAAATACCAGCAAATATGTAAAGTCCCTGAAAGCCTTAGAAGTCATGTCATTCAATACCCGAGTGCCTGAGTACATGATCTCCGTGTGCGTGCACTTAACCGATTCGCTCTGCACATCCACATCGCCGCATCACTTGAACAAGCACCTGGAGGAGGGAATTTGACCTGGGAGACGGAAGGTCACAACATCACTCCAGTAGAGGCGCAGTGGTTTGCAATAATTAGTCGCACCCACTCAGCTGAATTCACAGTAATGATTGAGAGTAGAGCTTTCACAATGTACAGATGGCGACTCAGCCACCCAACGTGCCAACCTTTTCTGCTGTACGACATACTTCCTGCAAAAAAGCAGAGAATGCTCCACCGTGGCTTCCACTCCACACATCGGACAAGTGGCCGAATAAATCCACCCCAACCTACGTCTGTGGGACGGCAAGAGTGAGTGCCCAGTGCGAAGACGTGTGAGCACTCGTGCCATCCACGCAGGGAGCGAATCTACAGCAATTGGAATTGCACTCAGGATGCAGTGTCCTGCCAGTGGATGCAGAATACCACTCCTCGTTCCTGGCACTCAATGTCCAGCTTACGACCGTTGCACTTCTAGGCTGAACAGGCATAAGATTGTCCCAGCGTAATTTCTGGGATGCTGGTGTCACATGCCTGGTTCGCTAACTCGTCTGCCTGCCCATTTCCATCTCATCCAGAGTAACCTTTTACCCAACGAAGAGCAACATCCGGCAATCGTGAAGCAACCCTTAGCTTCTAACATACCATGAACACTAGCGGGTCACTAACATTGAGGGATGCTGCTGAGTGCCCCAGTTTGGTAAGACTCGACAGTCAGTCTGTTACAATCGTAAATGATGGGAGACTGAAATCAAGGGCCACAACCAGAGTGACCGAAATGGCAGCAAGCTCAAACACGAGGCTCGAGTTAACCACAGTGAGGCGCCTGCTTAAGCAGTATTTAGGCGATGAGACTGCCACTCCAACTATACCTGTTCTAGTTACCCTGTGATAAGATGCATCACCATAAACATCACAGGTGGTGTAACTTGGGTCGAATAACCTATCAAGGGTTGGGCACCATGGCCGTGGGCTCAATGGCAGAACATACCCCACCGTTTGCAAGGAAAGATCAGAGACATTCAGAAGAAGAGTAACCCCTCTCCCTGCCACTCCCAAAAGCCCACGAGCCCTGCCACTCCCAAAAGCCCACGAGCCCTGTCACTGACACTGTGATAGTCAAGCAGGACCTTCGTAACAGGGACTGCATCAGATCTGCTCAGGTTGCACATGCAAAGCTCCATCAATAACTCATTCGCTCGATGATGCGGAGGTGGTTCATCACTCTTGACCCAGATACACTGCACCGGGGTGGTGACAAGACTCCCGGTAACTATCCTCAAACAGTCATTGACTGAGACCTGACGTGATCGTATATGCCGTGATGATATACAGATGAATGGCAATCCATCATGGACCCAACAAAGGCTCTCTTGAAGGCCATAACAGCCCCTCTCTGTACAATCTTATGCCTGGCCAGAATCGTCAAGATGGACAATCGCGCCTGCAACTTTGCTTGGAGCTGCTTGACATGTGCATCCCACTCCAGCAAAGCCGAAGCCGAAGCAGCTGTCGGAAATAAGTCAACTGCATATTCGCCTTATTTTTGTTCTGCTAGCCATTAACTAGCCGCCGCCGGAAATTATAGTGGCCAGGCGTATTGTAATTTTTATTTATGTAAAATTCACATTCAGTTGCAATTTGGAATGGAATCATTTCATTTTTGGTGAATAGGGTGAATGGTATCTTGAATCTTTTAAATCCGAAACTGAAGTAAAAACCTGGCACTTGCTATTCACAGATTCGATTGCACAAGACAGAGCGGAGTGTTCCCTCCCACTTATTTTTGAGGTTGGAGTAAGTGTCTCTATCCTGCGGATTGATCTGGTCACGTGACTACTCCCTGCTAGCAGGACGAGCAGTATACATCCCTTCTGCTACAAATGGAAACAGGAGTATCCCTCGCACTTTAATGTTAGTAGCCATATCATCTGCTTTACTCACTCTATTGGCGTCGACCCTTGCTTCATATAGTTTAGCTTATTTCTTTCTGATTAGTTTTGCTTGATCGAACTTTAGCGCCATGAACAGTTTTCAGAGCAGTTTGTCACATATTTAAGGGTAAAAAAAATAAAGTCACACTAATGACAATAGGCCTATTCGAAGTGTAATTCGGTTATCTTTCAATTGCCACTACTCTCATCAGTAGGGTAAAATGCAATATTAAGTTACCTATATACCACCGCTTACCCGCTTCCCACGTCCGGCGTGCGGAAATTTGTCGATCTGGAGGAGGGGGTCAAATGCCTGCTTCCCGCGTGCGGAAATTCGTCGATCTGGAGGAGTGGGTGAAATGCCTGCTTCCCGCGTGCGGAAATTTGTCGATCTGGAGGAGTGGGTGAAATGCCTGCTTCCCGCGTGCGGAAATTCGTTGATCTGAAAGAGGTTAGAGAAGTGCCTTTTACTACCTTTTAATCATTTTCATCAGTCTGGAGGATGGTGCGTTTTAGGTACCTCCAATGATGTCATTTCCATTCACATGATCAAGGGGAGTCCGGTGGATGGGCCTTCCGTCAATCTGGAAGAAGGTGGGGACAGCGCATTTTACTACCTTTTTATTCGCTTTCGTCAATCCGGAGGAGGAGTGCTTATTGCCACCTTTATTCGCAAATTTTTCCACATATTTCTTAGACACACCTAGGGAAGCAAGGAAATCGTGGGAACATGAAAAATTGTTTTCTTTATAGGGGCCTATAATAAAAACAAGGAAAAGTTTTCTTCCGAGAAAAATAAAATGAATTCAAAATCATCGTTTACGTGTACGTATTGTGGAAATGTCTATGCAACTCGACAAGATTTGATCCATCATCTTCCCAACTATCAGTTCGATCTTCAACCAGAGTGTTTACTCTTCGAAAACGAGTTGAAAGATATTGAAGTTGAAGTAAGTTGCAAGTTGGTGCATAATGATGTTTATTTAGCGAGTTTATTTCCGCAAAATTGAATGTCTCAATTCACCTCATGCGCTCAGTCTACTTTATTGTCCGCTCAAATTTCCTATTACGACTTGTTTTTGGATCAACTGACCAATTGTGAATTTCGACTGTGTTTAGAGGCAGATTTTACCAGGGATTCCAACACCATGGGAGCCTATTTCTTGTCCTTTATACAGCTATTTACAACGAATCTGACGTGTTGGAAATCTTGGCGGATGCTTGCAAAAAAATGCAACAGTCCGTCGAAACCTTCGATGAAAAATGCAGTGGTTGGCACTTTCTGAAAGTTTGGGGTATAACCGTAAAAGTGGCAAAATTTGATCCTTTTCGTCCTAGTTCTTTCTTACTCTTGCCAATACATAATACAAGAAAAGCGAAGTTATAGTGAATGTGAACAATTTTGACGAAAGGTGGTTTCTGCATTCAGTCTTAGCCACTAAAATGAAGTGCTACGAAAACGAGGTTAAATATTACGAAAAGGGTATCCAATCCCGAGATCTCGAATACCGGGATCCCGGGATCCCGGTCATTTTTTATTACCGAAAAACCCGGGATTTCGGCTACATAAATCCCGGAATTTCGGGATTGAAAATAGGCTAAATTCGGAAAAAAAGGTATAAATTAATTCTTTTTTTTTCATGAATTTAATCTTACCTTCATCTCGTCTATTGACTCGAGTCGAACTACTATTAACAACATCTAAATACTAGACCAAGGTTGCAATTGAAAAAATTCTTCAGTGTCTTTGCAACACCATCAAATAAAATGGATAAAAATTTGTCTTTTGCTTACTCGGGTGTGAGAAAGAGAAATAAAAGTTAACACGCAATTTCAATTGCACACACAAAAAATACTAAAACTGTATTTTGTTTGTCTCGTTACTACAGGCATCATTGGTGAAAAAGACTGCAACATTGGTCATTGTAGGCTCAGTATGAACTTCCATGTTAAACGTCAAACTTTGAAAACTTGTAGTTGCCTCCAGAATTGACACACACCAACGAAATTCGGCAGTTGGATTGGCGTCATAACTTTTTCACGACATTAAAAATTTTAATGACAACTATATGGAACATGCTTTGCCTCCACAGCATGGCCATATCTTATTGTTGTTTTTGTTGTTATTCTTGTTCTTGGGACTCTTTGTCCTTACCTGGAGATCGAACCTATGGCTCGATTTTCAAGTTTTCTAAACAATGAACAAGTTTAGAGCCTTTTAAAGACTATTTTAATGTGACAATATTCTTGTTGGGGTAAATTATGCTCTTAACTATAGAGATCGAACCAGTGAACTAAGTAATAGTTATCACCCTAGTTTTGCAACAATGTTTTAGAACGATCGAGGCTGCAACAATACGTCCGAGGGTACAGCCCGAGGACTTATTGTTGCGGCCGAGATCGTTCTCAAACAACTTATTGCCGGGTCATTGTTGCAAAACTAGGGTGATAATTATCTTGTACCCCTACGTAGTACGTCGGTGTTGCTGCATTTATGCTATTGAAACACTTCCCAGAAAAAAGGTTGTATAGCCTAATGAATTTGGGGATATCTCGGTTATTTAGTGACGAAGATGACGAATTATTGTCGCAACTACCCCTTGCATTGCGTGAAAGGGAGGGGACGAACTCCAAAAGTTAGTCGATTTTAAGAAATCTGCGTGAATTTGAAACGTTTTCCAGCAAATCAAATACAATTTTCACACGTATTCGTTAAAAGATTTTTCCCCAAATTTTTTTTTAACTTGTGCCTCCTGAAAGGCAGGGGATACCCCGGAAGCCAATATTTTTTTAAGAAAGCGGCGTGAATTTGGAACGCATCCTTGTAACTCAGCGAGTTGCAAGATGAAATTTTCACATAAACTCATTTCAAATGAAAAGTAAAAAAAAAAGTTTCTGAAGAAAAGTCGCTGAGGTGGGAGGGAGGGGGCAGGGGGCCAGGAAGCTAATATTTTTTTTAAGAAACTGGCCTGAATTTGAACCGTGTTTCTTTAACTTAGCGATGCAATACGAATCCATATAAAATTTTAAAAACTGGGTAACAGGGGTTTCCTGCAGTGGGTGGGTGGGGGAGGTAGCAGAGGCCCCGGAGGCTAGCGTGTTTTTTAAGAAATCACCGTGGTTCTGAACCGTTTTCCTGTAACTTAGAAATTCAAATCATTTTAAATTTTCATTAAATAAATTGGCTCAGCGTAATTAACATGCGTGGTACTTTAACAATGTTTTAACAATGATTGTATGGTCCATTGTTTAAAAGTAGGACGATACTGAATTTGCATTGATTGCAGTTGGCACTTATAAGTTGAAAATACATTGATAAGTGAAAATACATTGATTCCAGTTGGCACTTATCACAACACTTTTAAACAATGATCTATACGAACGCTGGCCTGATAAGTCGATTAGCGCAATAGTTTGTAACAATGAAAACAAAAAAAAGTAGGGGTGCAATTTCCAATATTTATAACTTAAAAGGTAGATATTAATAACGACCTGGGCCTTTTTATGCGCTCTTTCAATATGACTACATTTTAATGTGACTACAGTATTGTTGATGTTGTTATTCTTGTTGGGGAAATTTTGCTTTCACCTAGATAGCAAACCAATGAACCATTTTTAAAGTTTTATAGCTAAAAACGTAGATATGAAAAAGGCCCAGGGCTATTTGAATGTGACTACAATATTCTCGTTATTGTTGCCATCTTGTTGGAGAAATTTTGCACCACCTAGAAATCGAACCAATGAATCGATTTCCAAATTTTTTAGCATAGTCTGCAGAGTCCAAAATGTATCACAACTTGATTAAAAAATAACAACTTAAAAATGCTGTCTTTTATTTAAACTTTGAAAAAATAGCATATCATTTTAAATAAACGAAGAACATGCTACCAACTAGATGTGCTCACTTAAGTTTTCACTTTGTGAGTAATTTAAACAATGAAGTTATCGAAAGCAACCGTCCTTTCATGTATTATTTTTTTGCTACTGAAAATAATAAGAATAAATCCCGGACTTCCGGGATTGAGAGAAAATAATCCCGAAATCCCGGGATTACAAATATATCTCAGGATTAGATGCCCTAATTACAAACCATTTTTGAATGCAGTACACCATTCCATCATCACCAAATTGATTCATTCGAAAGAGTCAACAATTTGTTCATTAACATAATTTCATACAAGGGATCGATAGGTTTACACCCGGTGAGAGTGAACAAAAACTGGAAGTAGAAGTAATTGACTTGTTACTAATAGTCGACGAAAAAGGAAATACTCATTACTGCGCCATCCTCGATATTGATAGAGTACTCCGATTTCGAGGTGTTGGAACACAAGGAAACTTGTTTGGTCAACGACGACATAGATCCTTGCTACTACTGTATACACCGGGATTTAGTCGGGCAGCCGTGTTAAAAAAAACCAAAGCCGAACTGGAACTGTTTACGCTTGGGGTAAGCATAACTTTATAACTTCCGGTATCGGGGGGAACAAATTTTGTATCGAAAAGGCACTCGATCGCCAACAACAGATACCTACGACGAGAATTTACCTAGTTTGTATCTAGTAGATTTGGATGTCAACAACTTATATGGACTAGCCATGACGGAATTCCTTCTGTACGATCGATAAAGATGGCTGACGAGGAAAGAAATTCTTGAATTCGCTTGGCATCGGTCGAAAAAGAGATTCGGAATACGGCTATATATTGGAAGTGGACTTCGACTATCCACCCGAGCTATACGACAATTACAACGACTATCCTTTCTTTCTCTCCCTTAATGAAAGAAATAGCAAGAAACAAGAAGATCGTTTCTACTTCCAAAGTGATGACCAACCTGCTCCCGAAAAAAAACTACGTAGTTTATTACAGGAATTTACAATTCTATTTGAAACATGGTTTAATTCTGAAAGGCATTCTCAGAATTCTACAATTTCGTCAGAAACAGTGGCTAAAATCCTACATAGACTTTAACACCGAGAAGCATCAACTCGTAACTGGCATTCCAATTTTCCTTAATATTATTTCCAGTGTTTTATGTCTATTTATTTCTCCTTTATTGAGCCTTGTAAGTGTATGATTTGTCTTCCCTTTCCATTGACTATGGCCGAGTGAATTTCGGTCGAATGGAGCCCTAATCACGGTTGTGACCTTAATAACGGGTTCAGTGAGTTATCTTTATGCCAGTGGAGGATGTGGCCATAGCGATTACGGCACTATGCAAGTGATCTGGGGGCGAACTGGGTAGCCGGTTCGGATGCGGGTCCTGCCACTCCTACGAAACGTAAGTGCGTAAAGGTGGCTTACTAAACTAAGTTATTTCTAGTGTATGATTTTCGCTGTTGGCTTATTTCCAATTTCCTATTATTTCCAGCGATTTATGTCTATTTATTTCTCCTTTATTGAGCCTTGTAAGTGTATGATTTGTCTTCCGTCTCCATTGTCTATGGCCGAGTGAATTTCGGTCGAATGGAGCCCTAATCACGGTTGTGACCTTAATAACGGGTTCAGTGACTTATCTTTATGCCAGTGAAGGATGTGGCCATAGCAATTAAGGCGCTATGCACGTGATCTGGGGCGAACTGGGTAGCCGGTTCGAATCCGGCTCATGCAACTCCGACGAAATGTAAGTGCATAAAGGTGGCTTACTGAACTATGTTATTTCTAGTGAATGATTTTCGCTGTTGGCTTATTTCCAATTTTCCTTAATATTATTTCCAGCGATTTATGTCTATTTATTTCTATGAGGTAGAGACGGGCAATTTTTAGCGGGATATGAAAAGTGAGCTAGATAGATTCGACACCAATAATTACGATCCGTTGCATCTTCTATACATCGTTAAAAACAAACAAGTCCTGGGGAAAATGAAAGATGCGACGGCCGGCACCTCGGGAAAGAATTTGTATGCTTGAAAGCTAAAATGTACTCGTTTTTAGACGGGGATGACACCTTTAGAAAGGCTAAAGGGATTAGTAAAGCTTTTATCCAAAAAAGCCTCAGCCATGAAGACTACACAAGAGCACTATTTTTGAAAGCAACGTCGCAAGTCACGTGGATGAGTATTCAAAGTAAAAATCATTAGCTCACCACTGTTGAAATTTCAAACCCATCCATATCTCCCTACGACTTAAGAGATTCGTGTTGGACGATGGAATAAACACGTTAGTGCACGGTCACTACAGAACCGGCATACTGCACGATTTTGGAGACGACATAATCGATCCGATGGAGGATGAAGAAGCCAAAGAGCGTGCTTCACTGGATGAGGAGGAAGAAGCATCAACCGGTGAAATAATAAAACGAAGCAAAGAAGAAAAAATCGTAGCGATAAAATAGTAGCAAAAAAAAATAGTAGTAATAATAAAACGAAGAAGAGAAAAAAATAGTAGCCAATAAAAGGAAAAGAGCCGGTGCTAAACGTAAGAACTGTGCGACAGAAACTACTGAACAGAGAAAAACTAGGTTGGAGAAAATGGCCGCCGCTTTTGCTAAGAAATGTGCGACAGAAAGTGTTGAGCAGTGGAAAGCTAGGTTGGAGAAAATGGGCGCTGAAGTTAATTGATGAAATAAAATTAATATTCAGACATAAACTGCTAACCCTGACAAAAATAAAGCATCTTCTAACCACCACAAGAGTAGAATTTTTTTTGGCTCTCGTCCTCAGACTGGATGATGAATTTTGTGAAGAGGACAAATTGCTAATGTTATCCGTCCAACTATTACATTTTGAATTGTATCCCTTCCACTTGACAAAGTAGAGCACTTTTCCGTCTTTTAAAAATAAGTCCGGAACGAATGTTTTTTGAAGTTCCAGTTCATAAAACCACCTGAGAATGGGTTCACCCGATTCATCTTTTAAAAGATAAGTTACCGGTTCAGTATTTTTGCACTTTGTGAATCGTGAACACTTTGTTGGTACAATTTTAGAGGTACCCTTTATCGAACATTTTTTTGATTTTAGAAATTCTTACTTTATCGCCTACGACAAACTTTGGTTTTTTAGACAGTCTTTTAGGTTTGCTCGTCTAAAAATCCCTTGGTTTCAACTTCGTAGTAGAATCGGCGGTGTCGTTGTACCGGGAAATTAACTCGTTGATGATATCTACCCATTTATAATTTCCCCGCCCAGTGAATCTTTTCCACATCCGAGTTATCAGGGTTCTGTTGAATCGTTCTATCACGTTTGCTTTCTTCTCCGAGTGCGTAGACTACATGTTGATGTTGTGACGCTTAAGGAGTACTTAGAAGTCTTTATTGTAGAACTCGATACCTATATCGACTTGTATATATTTAGGTTGTGGTCGCTTCTACAAGTATTTTCTTGAAAGCTTCGGTAACGTGTATACCGGATTTAGAGTTAAGGGGAATAGCCCAAGTAAACTTGGACATGGCGTTAATACAGGCTAGTAGGTAGTTAAACCCTTTATTAAGATTAGCGTAAGGTCCCATTTCCACCAAGTCAGCCTGCCTAGATCGTTCAGGCCCAGTACAACCAGTTTCTGTCTCAGAAAATTTTTTCGCATTGGTTTGTGAAGTTCTTTTACGAGTTGGTCCATTTTCGACCATCTCGTTTCTATGTCCGTCATGACCAGCCTGTGTAGATTGGTACAAAAGCCTGAGTCTTAATGGTGTTCGTCGTCGGTTCCATCTTCCGCATGACATTGCGCGTCAGTTGGGCGATAAGTCTGTCCTCCTGTCCGGTGTTTTTCAATTTTTGCAGGAGGTACAGATGTATGACAAGATTTAGATTAGGGGTTTGAATAACATCTCTGTAATGTGTGGTGCAGTGGCGACCCGGACCACTGCACTGTGACTGAGGTTGGCTCTAATGACCAAGTTGTCGACGCGCCATTAAGCCTCAATCCCCCCCCCCCTGAGTCTCTTTACCAAGTCGTTAGGATCATCGTAATATTTATAATCTACTCTGCTGCCCGCCTTTTAACCATGCCAACTCCCCTTTTTCTTAGATTTTTTCATATATTCCCAAATCTGACGAACGATTGTTACGTACTTGGTGCTACGATTCGATTTGGGTTTACGAGTAGTGGAATCGTTGTTGATAAAAATGGCGTAGATATTTTGTAACATGTCCACGTAACCTGCTTTAACCCTTTGAATGCTGGTTGATTACCTCGCTATGTGCTAAAGGGGAGCATGTGATCCGATAAAAAGAAGGACGGTAAAAAATGCCCTCCCAATTTGGTAGGGTATTTTTTACCGGATCATTTTAAACCCATACAGGTGGCTCGACATATTTTGAAATTTCTTATATTTAAAAAAAAGGATGTCAGCCAACAAGTTTGGCCAAGTATTGAAAAGGACGAGGGGGAAGGAGTGAAGTGATGGGAGCCGGTCTGAGAGGATAAACGGGACTAGGATACATTTTAACCCTTGAAAACTACTACGATATGCAAAGCAAGCGCTTAACTGAAAGCAGTAGGAGCTGGTATCACGCCTGAAGACATGGTAAATTACTCTCAGATCGATACTCTTGCAATGGATGTTCAAAAACTTAAACCCATCTTGCCTCCATCAATTAATTTTCTTTCCGACAAGTTGGCTTCCGCCATTTGTATAGATGAGTCTGATGGAAATTTCCCACAGCAGGTGGCTGATGCGGCAACAAAAGTGTATGTTGACAGGCATTGCCTATTACTGGATGACCAAAAAGTATACTTCAATGCAACGCACAAATCGATTGGAAATCTAAGCGAACCTACTTTATCGAGTGATCCTGCTACTAAAGTATTCGTCGACAGCAATTGCTTGATACAAGACGACCAGAAGGTATACTTCAATGCTGCAAACAAACCGATTAGAAATCTAGCTGAGCCAACTTTACCTAGTGATGCGGCTGCAAAGAAATTTGTGCACGAAAACTCTTTCACGATAATCAGTTTCTGAATGAAAAGCCTTTTGCATAAAGAAGTCGATTGGTTCGTTAATTTAGGACCTTTTTCAAGCTACATAAGTACAAGTTCTGGCTTAATTCGTAAAGCAATTTTACTGTATACTGAAACGATCCAAGCGTGGAACTCGCCGCTAAATGTAAAGTGGGCACGAAAACCTTCCTAATTACTGAATTAAAAGATGTGCATTCTACAACTACCATTTTTGACAATCCTTACGGAATAGAAAAAGATTCACCCATCGCAACACACAGTCGAAGATTTTCATACAGAAGACGTTTATTTCCAGTTAGATTTGTACGTCACATTTCAATAGATGATTCATCTCATCCTATGTAAAACACAGTGGCATAACAAAGTGTCTCTGGACCCATAGGCATAATTTATGGTCGGCCCCCCACTCCCCAATCTTTGACCTTTTCAACTGTCTTGGTTAAAATGATACACATACTATATATTGTTTGTTTAACGTTAACCGAACAACCAACAGCGTGTCAACCAAAAAAATTACTTCATAATACAAACAATAATGTTTGAAAATTTTTACAAAAAAAAACACGTTTCTGTGGTATTTTTTAGCCTGCTTTACTGTCGATTTTTTTATAGTTTAGCTTAGCAGCTACATTATTACACTTGTTAAATGGGAACTTAGACTTGCTTATAACATATTGCACTTTGAACATGAAATTTATATACTTCGGCGTCTTTCTGAATGTAAAAATCTCAAAGGTGGTTTATGTCCATATTTCGACACCTGGCAGGCCTGCGAGTTGCAGAGGGCCCGTAAGCAGTGCTTAACTAGCCTACCTGTACGTTACGCCACTGCTAAAACAGCTTCGCTATTACGAACCTTAGAGAAGGTGCTTAAAAAAAAGCAAAAGTGCCCGCACGAAATTTGGTCAAAGTTTTGCACTCGTTCGTATTGCATTTAATTCCCGGTCCCAAGTTAACCACGGACTGAGGAAGACACATGTTGCTGAAACTATCAAAATAACAGGGTTTCCCCGAAATGGTATAATAGGCTAACCAGTGACTTCCGTCACCATCTTGGAAATTTTCCAAGTTTACGATTCCAGTTTCACCAGATGGCTTAGGTTTTAAAGGAAGTGTGTTTTTATTAAGAGTACCTCTAAATTTCGGAATTTTTATTACTCTAGCCAATCCATTCAAATGAAAGTTTGTTAAAGGTTCATCAAAGTCGATTAAACCCTGGGATTAAATTGGCCACGGGCCAATTTTTTTTTGCTTCGATTTTTTTTTCTTTTTTTTTTTCTTTGAGCCGGAACCTTCCACTTGCTTCTGCTGTCATAAGAGTTCAGCTAGAATTTTTGCATCGTTTTGTGCTTTTTATTTACGGCAGATACCATCCCCGCAGTTCTTCTAGGCAATCCTCCAATTCCGGCTAAAATTGGCCCTAGCAATACCAACGGCAAAGAGCCCCCTTTCTTTTTCGCGATCTTGTTTTGAGCACCGTATCTTTTTTCATTAATAAACAACTTCAACTTTGCCTCTATCCAATTTTAGTTTCATTTTCCTATCACCAATGAGCAGAGCGTGACAGGTAGTGTTAGCTGGTGCGGCTGCTCTAAATTTCAGTTTGACTTGTACGTTCATGATTCCCGATTAAAGCCTCTCAGACTGCTTGGAACAATCCAAAACCACGATAGGATAAGCTTTCTTGAACTGCAGCAAGTCGAAACTGAAGTCGTTGGTGTCGTAGCAAAGCTGTGTAAATTGCTGTGCCATTCTGTACAGATCAACTTACTCTCTAGTAGCAAAATTAGTGTTCAAATAGAGAAACGGATATTGCTCTGAATTTTGAGTCACGTGAGCATCTTTCAAACTGCAGTGGTCGAACACGGCAGAATTTTTAACTAAAGAGTCCTGCCTGTATGTTTGAAAAGCTAGAATTATCAACCTTGGTTTTTCAATTGCGGAAGTAGTCAGCACGCACCAGGTGCAGCTGGTATTTTGAGGGAGCTCGCAGCTATCGTAAGGCCAGTGTCGTAATTCTAAATCCACCGTAGCTCCATTGTCTATGAGATTGTAGAGTTTAAGTTTTTACTCAGCTAATGCGGTAACATGGGGGATGTTCCAAGAAATGCTATTGAGAACAACTTTACCATTGGCCGCGGCTGCAGCTTTGACGATGGCGTTTGTATCACTGGTCCTCATACAAGTGAGCACGTGTTTAGATCCATATATTAGCTTATCATAATTTTCAAAAAATCCCAAGATGTGTTTCAAGGGAATGGCGAATATAAAACTTCCTTTGGGACTTGTTTCAACGATGATGGAGGTGTGCCACTGTTTGAAACCCAAGTTGTTGCTTACTTCAGCATCGACAGAAGCTGCACTATCCAATGCCCAGCACTGGCCGAACAATGCCGGTTGCTTCGTTGAGCCATAAGTGAGCAGCCCGTTCGTTAGGGTACCGAACCCCGGATAATTTAACTCGTTGACTTGTTTATCACCTAGATGGTATTTAATATTAGAAAACAGGAACATGGATCATTATTAATAAGACTAGCTACATCAGCGTCCGCATAAGCTGAGTCATCGTTTTTAGCAACCTCCCTTTAATCAGGAGGTAACTATTGGCCATGTGCAGAAATAAATCTTGATTTTTGACGTATATTCGGATTTCAGAATTTACGTTGTTGAGAGTTGTACCAACAATGGGATTATATTCGTGATAGGTGTAAGATTCGACAGACGAGTCGTACACTAAAGGTTCGTTGATTTAAAAAAAAATGTCATCTACAATGCTAATTTTCTAGCTGTTCTTATAAATTTGATGAAAGCTTTGTTTTTAGGTGTTAAACAGCTTGTGTTTTTATTATCATTAAAATTTTTAGTATTAAAGTTACAAAAGAATCCTTTTCCTCTTTTTCCAAACACTAGTATCTTGTCTTTTTTAATTTTTAAATATTAAATGAAGGCGCACCATGAGCGTCATGCCATTCAGATTCAATGGATCGTTGGTCTGAGATGTAAGCCTGCACACTCCTATACTTCTGATTAAGTTCGTAGGAATGGGTAAATAGATTAAATTATGCGGAGACTCGATGATTTTGAAACCTGGAGGCGAATTTGGGTAAAACGAATATAAAGTGGGTTGAGTGTCACCATTTACGTAAGAATTTCGAACGATATCAACGTGCACAAAAATTTTGTTTATATTTATTATTTTGACGGTATTTTGACTTTCTCGACTCCTCAAGTAGGTACCTAAATGATAACCCAAGACTCGAGCCAAGCTCTTTTCACCCGAAAAGGCTATTCCGTATTTTGAATTATTTAATTATCAAGTTGTTTTTTAAAGTGTTTATGTTAGGAAGAATCGAAATGGCTTCCTTGTCATGACCATTTTGATCTATCCAGTTTCTGAGAAATTTATTAAAATCTTCAATTTCGTACGTCCCGGGGGTTACTATTAGTTTCTGCTAAGTTAGACCAGTATCTGAAGTGTATTTAATTTCGTTATTTTGTTGAATCGGTGTTGTATACAGGGTGTTCCAAAAGTGCCAGATAGGCTGAATAACTTTTGAACGGATGAGAATTGAAACTTGCGCCTTTGGGGACATCGGTTGGCTTGAGGGTTCTATCTTTTGGCATAAGAGACATCGCAGTACCCCCCTCATGGGGGACCAAGGGGGAACAACTCAGTAATTTCAAATGGGAAGGGGGGGGGG
>JAHWFP010199543.1:36426-47076 GCA_023313725.1 Lithobius niger
GGGGGGGGGGTCGAGTAGCACGTCATATTAAAGCCCTCAACGAGCTGAAAAAAATGGCGTAAAGTAAACATTGCTACGTAGCTCCAATCAAAAATGGCACCCCATCAAAGTTCGAAATAACACTTTGCATTGGAAGCATTTACGCCACTAGAAAACGATTCAGAGATGTTCACAACGTGACGGAATGTTCCAGATGGATAAACTGAAAGACACACGTAAATGAAAAGTAGCAACGTTGCTAATTCCATCGGGGGGAGGGGGGCAGGGCAAATAAAATCTTGTCTGTGGCTGCACTGAAGAATTTCAAAAGGGGGCTCGAGTGGCACGTCATATTAAAGCTCTTAACGAACTGCGAAAAATGGTGCAAAAAAAACGTCGCTACCTTGCTCCAATCAAAAATAAACCCCTTTAAAGTAGGAATGTGACACAAATTCCTTCAAGTCTGTTCCAGGGGGATAAACCGAAAGGTACATGTACAATAAAACAAGGTTGAAGCCGCTTCCTTTGGGACACGAGGTACGATAAAATGTACGAGCAAATGGATGTACGAAAGTACAAGGGTCCACGAAAATATCAAGCTTTATTGTATTGTGCTGACTTGGCAGTGATCTGTCACTTCAGTAAATCAATGGCCTACTTTTGAAACTACCTTCAAGTTTCATCATGTTGCTTCCCTGAAGTGCACATTTTTCTCTTGAGAAGCATTTTATCAATGTGGCCACAAATTCACTTATCACTTTATCCACCTGTTCCAAACTTTGCATTGTCGCCATTTTGGAAGGAAGCAACGTAGCGACGTAAGTTCTTTTCGCTGTTTTTATTTGCTTGTTAAGATCTTTACTACGAGGTGCAGCTAAGTTAAGATCTTTACTACGAGTTCAATCCCAACCAAGATTTTATTTGCCCTGCCCCCTTTCGTCCCCCCCCCCCCCAAATAAAAAATGCTGGACCTTAATATTGCCACATTTCTTTTACGTGTTTCTTTCAGTTTATCCATCTGGAACATTCCGTCACGTTGTGACCATCTCCGAATCGTTTTCTAGTGGCGTAAATGCTTGCAAAGTGCTATTTCGAACTTTGATGGGGTGCCATTTTTGATTGGAGCAACGTAGCGACGTTTTCTTTATTCCATTTTTCTCAGCTCATTCAGGGCTTTAATATGACGTGCTACTCGACCCCCCTTCCCATTTGAAATTACTGAATTGCGTCCCCTGGGGCCCCCATGAGGGGGATACTGTGATATCTCTTATGTCAAAAGATAGAACCCTAAACCCCACCGATGTCCCCAAAGGCGCAAGTTTCAATTCTCATCCGTTCAAAAGTTATTCAGCCTATCTGAGACTTTTGGAACACACTGTATGCTGTTATACGTGCCTAAGTTAATAAGTGCCAAATCGTAGCTTTTTTCAGGGTCCAAATGAATCGGAGTATTTAGATTAAATCTTAAGTCAGAGTCTTTGCCAGTGAGGATAAAAGAACAAGAGTTCATTTCTTTTTTTAATTCCCTTTTTTCATCTGATAAACATTTAATAATGCGTAGGTCGGATAACTGCCAAATTTAGGGGGTGGACGAAGCAAAAACACAAACTCTCCTCCATATTGACGATAAGGTAGTAAAAGGCACTCCTCTTTCATATTGATGTCAGTTGGAAGTGACGTTATTCCCACGCTCATCGGAAGTGACATCATAGGAGATAGCAAAAAAGCACTCCTCTTCCAGACCGACGGAAGCTCCGGCCACCAGAATCCCATTTTGATCACGTGACCAGAAGTGACGTCATAGGAGGTTGTAAAAAAAAAGCTCTGTCCTTCAGATTGACGAAAACGAATAAAAGGTAATAAAAGACACTTTTCCACCCTCGTCCAGATTGAAAAAATTTCCGCACGGGAAGCGGGCATTTTCACCCCCTCCGCCATACCGACAAATTTCCGCGCGTGGCCAATTTTTTTCCACCCCCCTCCTTCAGTACGACGAATTTCCGCATGCGGGACGTGGGAAGAGGGTAAATGGGGGGTATATAGGTTACTTCACATCGCATTTTACCCTATCTCTCTCATCTTTGTAGGTGTGTTAGTTCAAGAGTTAACAGTTAAGAGTTATTAAGTTACAGCAATAGAAGTAGGCCTGTAATGCAAACTAATTGCAATTGTTGCTCAAAGTTCGTTCATCACATTCCTCAGCACCCCTGCAATTTTTTTTTTGTTTGCTCGTTTGTTACTCCTTCGGAATGGACCATACGAAGGTTACAGTAGCGCTAGAAGAAAAACTGAGAGAGCAAATCGAGAACCGCATTAAAAAGAATTAATTTACGTAGATATCTCTCGGTGTGCTCGTTCAGTCCGCCCACCTCCATGCTTCAGAAATGTGAATGTTTTACAACCTTTTAAATCTTATAGGTCTGCCTCCAACCAGTTGAAGCAAAACCAATTTTAACGATTTCTATGTACCATGATGCAAAAATGTCATCCTCTTAGGTTTTATTTATTTTTTATGGCAAACAAGTTTTTCAACCAAGCTTTGCAACAAAGTTTGACTGAAAAGTAACTTTTCCAGATCGAACGTTGTCGTCATAAGCAGTTTTTAGAGCCATTTTCGTGTATTTGAGGGCCAAAAAATCAAATTGCAGCAATGAAGATACGTCTATCTAAAGCGTAATTTAATTAACTGGACAAAAAACGGCTTCGCCGTTTAGAAAAAAAAAACTTTAGAGCTCGTATCCCCATACTCACAGCCGTTTTTCCGTGAGTACTCTAATCCGTTTTTATTCGTGTACTTTCACGGCTGTGAGTATGGGGATACGAGCTCTAATGTTCTTTTTCTAAATGGCGAAGCCGTTTTTTGTTCAGTTAATTTGTTGGCTTTTTTCGCGTCCTTTTTATGGAAAGTGGTCGATTTGGTCTATGTTGGGTATGATATGTCCACTGCCCACCCAATTTTGTTTGCGAAAAACCGGAACATTAGAAATGCGTATTTCTGTTCAGGTTCTGCCCAAGCATTGGTCTAAGTTCATTATTTGATGGCAACACAACCCACCCAATTTTGTTTGCGAAAAAACGGAACATTAGAAATGCGTATTTCTGTTCAGGTTCTGCCCAAGCTTTGGTCTAAGTTCATTATTTGATGGCAACACACTAGCGTGTGTCTAGATTTAGGATGTATCAGCTCGATGGATAGCTCGTGTATCAGCTCGTGGATCAGCACGTGTATTTGAGGGCCATAAAAGTCAAATTGCAGCAATGAAGATACGTCTATCTAAAGCGTAATTTAATTATCTTTTATTTGGCACTACTCTCATCTTTGTAGGTGCACTTTAGTTCAAAAGGAGTAGACGCACACGCACCTACATCGTACGTTCTTAAGGATGTAGATTACGGAATTACAGATTAACTCAAGTTCACAGAAAACTAAAAAATGTGCTTAATTTTAACGTTGCGTATAAATGTGTTATTTTGATTTGTTTCCTTTACCATTTTAACCTATAATTCACAACACATTTCATTTGTTGTGTTAAAACTTGTGTTTACACAAGGAACAAGAAAACAAGAAAAAAATAATGGATATTAGTATTAAATAACGCTTAAGCGTACAATTCGGATGTAAGCCTTAAAAAACGTGAAGCCCTAAAGGAACAGATATTAGAAAAAGACATGTAAGCCATCAGCATCGCACTAATACGTGTAACAGAAGCTCCAGATTGTTTTTTGGGTTGCTGGAGATTCTTTTACACATATTAGTGCGATGCTGATGGATTACATGTCTTTTTCTAATATCTGTTCCTTTAGGGCTTTACGTTTTTTTTAAACTTACATCCGTATTGTACGCTGAAGCGTTTTTTTAATACTAATATACAGGGTGAGTCAGAAGTCTGTATCAGGGGCCAGCATTTTGTAGCAATAAACATTCTTTCAATAATAAGTTGGTAGACTTGCAAAGTGGTCTGGGGCTATTGACCATGCGTGAGTGAATGACCTTGAGATGTCCCGTCAAGGTTATCTCCATGCTAACTTCTAAACCACGCTTCCTAGAAAATCGGTGTAAATTAGAAAAGTGTAGAAAACTACAAACCAATGCCAAAGCAAAAAAACAGAATGTAATTGGGAGCAAATGTAAAAGAGTTGCAGTCAGTCGAAGATAGTGGTATAAATTGCACTGCAGTAAACCGGGGTAGGCAGGCAAGTATCCCACCCAGAAATTGGAAACGAAATTGAACATTCTGCAATATTTGTACCAAGCAACTGTAAGTAATGAAACAAGTGCACATATCCTGACTGCGAGCTTACAGTGACGTGCACTGTACTGGCAATGCTAGTCACGTTCTCATAGCCGTGATTACAGCCACCAACCAAATTAGCATAGTTAACCTCACTACGCTACGCAAATTAATATTCCAAAACAGTGCCTAAACTTGATGTATGCACCATTCAATAACGTATGTATTGCGGTAAAGATAACAAACGTTAGTTGCGCCTACCGAAACTGTTCAATGTGACCACCGTCAACAACAATGCAATCTTGGAGTCGTTTGCTTAGTGCTGCATACATTGCCTGGAGCGTGGGACCGTCAACAGTGGGACATGCATCTAATGTGCTGCGCTAATTCGCCTACGTTTCCGGGAGCAGTGAGGTATACGCATGTCTTAATGTAACACCAGAAAAAAATTTAAGAGGGGTTAGGTCGGGTGATCTGGGTGGCCATTCACCCGGCCCACCACGGCCGATCACCAAGCTGTCCAAGCTGACCAAGCTGTCGACGCGCTATTAAGCCTCATCTCCCCCAACGGCCGATCCACTGGTCTGGGTAGAGCACGTTCAACCAGTGGCGGTGCGCCATCCTGTTGCATCCAAAGTACCGGTATCAGATGTAGTGGCAGGTCTTCCCCAAACGTCTCTACTACAGCTGTCAAAATCATCTCTAAGTAACGTGCTGCTGAGAGGTTGCCGTTCTAAAAGACTGGCCCTAAAACCCCAACATTGTCCAGTCTACACCAATAATTTGTTCACCATGGCACCTAGTGTTCTGTTTCCCGGACCCAATACGGGTTTACTGGAGACCAATAATGGGCGTTGTGAATGTTTACGACCCCAACGCGTCTAAATCTGGCCTCATCTTTCCACAGAACATGATACAGGAAATTTGGGGCCTCCCGAAGTTTATTCAACATCCAATTGCAATAATCATAACATCGTTCGGTATCGCCTGGCTGGAGACCCTGGTGAAGGTAAATATGATAGGCATGGTAGTGGTACCTATTCAACACAAGGATGACCGAACTCTGAGAGTAACCAGCATTATGTGCAATATCACGAGTAGGCCTACTGGTGTGCGGATGGAGTGGCATATGCAATTATTGCTGCTGCGTTCACTTCATCAGTCACTGTTTGCGGTCGTCCTGAACGTGGATGATTGCTGAAGTTTCCTGTTCCCGCAGCCGGTACACAACCTTTTGCACTACAGTGAGTGATTCGGTAGGCGCCTGGAAAACGAGCTTGGAATCTGGCAGCGGCTGCTGAAAAATTTACGTCCACATTCTCCATAAATGACTACCATTTCAGATTGCATTGCTATTGTGTACAGAGCCATATTAAAGACTAATGAAGGGTGGAAGTTGTCAGGGCGTCGACTAACTTAGGTTAGTGACGCCTACCTAAAAGGCTTCTTGCTTACAGTTCAGGCACCCACTTACAGCTGCTAAGGTGATAACATACAACAGCAGAAACGGACAAATATTGCGAAAGAGGAAGCAAGGTCTAAGCCAAGGATATAACTTAGCATAGATCCTCGAACAATGGAGCACAGTAACAGATTATGTGAAGGCAAACCAAGCAGTCCTACATAAAAATACAAACAACGTTTCGAAAATTATCAATTTTCGTCTTCAGGTTAGCAATAAAATTAAAGCATGGCAAAAGCCACTAAGTCAACCTATATTAAAAGCATAAAACAGACATTTAAAACGGATAAAAACCCCCAATTTCTCCCCTCAAAAGAGGCAGAAATGGCAGCCGAAATGGCAGCAGAAAAGGAGCAGGTGGGTCATTGCTTTTCGGCTGCCATTTCTGCCTCTTTTTAGGGGAGAAATTGGTGGTTTTTATTCGTTTTAAATGTCTGTTTTATGGTTTTAATATAGGTTGACTTAGTGGCTTTTGCCATGCTTTAATTTTATTGCTAACCTGAGGACGAAAATTGATAATTTTCGAAACGTTGTTTGTATTTTTATGTAGCACTGCTTGGTTTGCCATCACATAATAGTTCCTCGCAGACTGAGTGCATGACTTTTTATGTTAGTTTGTTTTAACTAGTTTCGTTTAACTAGCAATGTGACTTGGATAGACTGAATAGGTTAGTAATGCATTGCATTGACGTTAAGGGCTCAATTCTGAGGTGCAATGCAGACACGCGCAGTAGTACCTAAAAAGGAAAGACTGTCTTTCCCTTCCATCCTTCTCCTCACTAAAGGTGTAAACGTTCTGATTAACTGCGAGCACACACGATTCATATTAGGTGTAAGTGAACTTTCTCTGCACTGTCATTTCTAAATTCATTTCTTGCCTTAGGCCTAAACCTGCCTATCCCGGTGTACTGCAGTGAAGTTTATACCACTATCTTTGACTGACTGTAACTCCTTTACTTTTGCTCCGAATTTCATTCTGTTTTTTTTGCTTTGGTATTCGTTTGTGGATCTCCACATCTTTCTAATTTACACCAATTTTCTAGGACGCATTGTTTACAAGTTAGCAGTGAAATGACCTTAAAGAGACATGTCAAGGTCATTCACTCATGCATGGTCAAATAGCCTCAGACCGCTTCGCAAGTCTACCAACTTATTATTGATGGAATGTTCA
This sequence comes from Lithobius niger, assembly GCA_023313725.1. Classification (NCBI taxonomy): domain Eukaryota; kingdom Metazoa; phylum Arthropoda; class Chilopoda; order Lithobiomorpha; family Lithobiidae; genus Lithobius; species Lithobius niger. The sequence continues at coordinate 43,271 of JAHWFP010199543.1, forward strand.
TTGCTACAAAATGCTGGCCTCTGATACGGACTTCTGATTCACCTTGTTAGAGCGTAGCTCCGCTACGAAGACACTCCAATGTAATCTTAGACCGCGCATCACGCGAAAACCTCAAGGACTATACAAACCAAACTTTGCATGCAGTAGCACGGGAGTCTGGACGATGTCTATCAAAAAAATCTGGAATCGGACATGGGGTTCAGGAGCCATCAGGATGACAAAATGGACCAATAGCCGACAGCCAAAATCCAAACAACAACGAGACAGCGAAGCCGTTTCTAATTGTAGACAGGCCGTGTCAGTCTGGCTCAGAGGTAGGACCTTGGCCTTTGATTTCAAAGGTCCTGGGTTCGATTCCCTGCTCAGGTAGTCTGACATATAAGTCCAAAAGGCAACGTAAATAGGTTTGCATCCGTATTTATTATCTAATTGTTCAAGGCATCCGATTGTTAAAAGATTGATTGTTCACCATAAACTTGGGTGGGTGTCCGCCTGGGAATCTGGCTGTTGCAGACAGGGGCCTTAGGGCTTCGGGCAGATGACCAGGAGTGGTTAACGCTCGTTAAACCCCTTAACCCTTTAGGCGGTAGTTGTGAGCAGGGGAGTGTGCAAGTGCAAGCAAATGCAGATACACCAAATAGCGATAGATGTTGCCACATTCTGCACACTTCCACATAGTGAAAGTGCCACTTTAATTCCCAGAATACTGACAGGCTCAACCAGAAGCAGTTTTACAGCCCCTTACTTTCCTGACACCTAAGCACACGTCAATGTACAGTGTTCAAGTATTAAATTTTTTTCGTTTTATAAAATATAAAAGTGTGACGTCACATTTTTGGTTGGCCCCCCCCCCGCCCACCATGCCACGTTTTGTCACACTAAACTCACCCCCCCCTCCCCCCTTCGGAGCGTGACGTACTGACGTACTTTGTGAATGGTCCCTAATCAGTATCATATCAAAAACCAAAACTGGTAAAAGGGGCCGCCAAGTTCCGAATGGTTCGGCCCTTCAAAGGAGTGATATCAACACACCAAAACATTGCTAATTTCGGTAGCAATGTTCAAGTTTTCATTTAACGTCCAAATTATTATTCGGTGCGATTAAGTTGGCGAATGTTTTGGTGTTTTGGTTTTCAACAATTTGCTACTACCTTTTGCCTATAGGTCGAACCATTCTCAACTTGGTCACCTCTTTATATGTTTTTGGTTTGGTTTTAATTTTGTTGCAATTTGTTTTATTTCGTTAGTTTTGGTGTGTTGATATCACTCCTTTGAAGGGCCGAACCACTCTCAACTTGGTGGCCTCCTTACCAGTTTTGGGCTTTGTTTATTTTGCTTTGTTTTTAGAGATGGTTTATTTTTCGTGAATTGGACGTGAATACAATTTCTTTGGCAACGTTGTTTAGATTCATCGTGCTGCACTAGTATGTGTCTAGGCACGCACGTCAGTATACACGTTGTCATTGTCCGAACTTTGGCTGTCCAATGAGAGATGATGCCGACAATACTAACAATGGTTATAACAATATTTTCGTACTTACGCGCCATCCCACGCCATCATGGTACAAATGGTACGCACAAATGGTACGCAGTTCGTATCGTACTGCAGCCATTCTCGTTATCTCGGTATCGATGAATACTCACCCAATGGGCATGAACATGGGGATGAGCGGACTAGAAATAGCTAGTAGCTAGGAACTAGTATCACATTTGCAACGTTATTGAGGGTCAGATTTTGCATTGAAAGCAGCTTAGCTGGCATTCCTACACGAGTTAATTTTTGTCAGGTGGGTCATTGCTCTTGATTTCAACACAATTTAAGCTTTTGTACCGCATTATTATTTTTCCTCAAGTACCTGAAATGTGCCCAACTATGCTTCAAGATATAAGACACTGACGCTATGGCGCCGCGCTACAATGGTTTACAACCTCGACAATTGAATTGATGTGATCTTTGTTGTGATGATTGTTGCCTACCTTGGCGCGACACACTAGCGTGTGTCTAGATTTCTTTGGCAACGTGTTTAGATTTATCGTGAAACACTAGTGTGTGCCTAGGCACGCACGTTAATATACACGTTGTCATTGTCCGAACTTTGGCCGTCCAATAAGAGACGATGCCGACAATACTAACAATGGTTATAAAAATATTTTCGTACTTACTCGCCCTCCACTCCATCCCCGTTACGCACCCATGCTCCAAACCATAAAAAATGCGCATTTCGTATTGTACTGTACCCATTCATTCAATTTCACAGCTAGAAGCCTTCCCGTTATTTCGGTATCAATGAATAATCACCCTATGGCATTTTCTACGTTATTAAGGATCAGATTTTGCATTGAAAGCAGCTTAGCTGGCATTCCTACACAAGGTTTTTTTTGTCAGGTGGGTCATTGCTTTCGATTTCAACACAATTTAAGCTTTTGTACCGCGTTATTATTTTTCCTCAAGTACCTGAAATGTGCCCAACTATGCTTCAAGATATAAGACACTGACGCTATGGCGTCACGCTACAATGGTTTACAACCTAGACAATTGAATTGATGTGTTGTTTGTTGTGATGTTTGCTGCCTAACTTGGCGCGACACACTAGCGTGTGTCTAGATTTAAACAATGGTTGCTTGTAACAATAAATACTTCCTACTACAGTTTACTTTATTCGAGTCAAAATGGGTACAAGCCATACACCTTACACTAGATAGCACACTTTAAATAAAACTTAAAACTAGCCTACTCGAAGCATCCTGCACACAGTAAAACATCGTAACCAACAACCAACACAACACAGCAACAACACGCGGAGCCTTTTTAAGATTTCTACTTACACCTACATTTAAAGAATGGTTTCAGCTACTGTCGTAAAACCTGGACGAACAAGTCACAGTCAACATGAGCATGGGGCATAAGAACGACTCATTGAAAACCATTCGACCACCTTAACCTGCTTTTGGACTTGGCTAGTAAAATAACAAAACCCATGAATACAGTAAATGTTAAAATGAGTTGCTCATGTCGAATCGATTGGCAGTAGGTGAAAAATTAAGGTGATACAGAGTCCCTTATCAGAAAACACAGTCATTAAGATATTTTTGTTTTCTTTATTACTGTTTGTCAAAGATCTGTACGAAGCTATAATGGCTTGTTTGACCTGGTCGGTTTACATTTTAAAATCATACAACTCAGTTATTTGCAAAAGTAACAAAAGAAAAGATTTACTTTACAAAAAATGAAAGACGATGGTACCAATACACAATAGGATGGATCAAAAAATTGCTTTTTTTTTTAAATTTCAAATCGTAATAGTGTGGAACAGTTGGTCTTCGACCTCCTAATCACTAACCCTAAAGGAAAAATTTCTAAAATAATAATAAATAACATGCTTAAGTGTTACACGCTTATCGTTTCAGTACTTAATTGTCAGAATGCACTGTTTTGCAAATAGCTGGTTCACTAAGAGACAGAATATCTTAATCTTTTATTGCAAAGGTTTGGAACAGATTTTAATAAGAGAATTCTCACTTCCTTCGTATACTGGTAGGCAATATCATCAGCAAACAAAAACAATTTTGCATTTACAGGTAGTTCAGCAAGATCATTGACATAAATTAAAAATTAAAGTTGCTAGCGTCTCAGTATTTTTCACAAACAATTGCCCGACACCATATATTGCAGCACTGGAACCTAAAGGCGCGCCCGCACTGGAACCTAAAGGCGCGCCCGCACTGGAGCCTAATGGTGCGCCCACACTGGAGCCTAAAGGCGCGCCCGCACTGGAGCCTAAAGGCGCGCCCGCACTGGAGCCTAA
>JAHWFP010199545.1:0-19104 GCA_023313725.1 Lithobius niger
CATTTTTATCGTATAGTCGCTTAGTATTTCCGTCGTAACGTCTGTAAATATGGGCCGATATGGTTGACATTTGTTTGAGAAGTGCTTCATATACATACGAAGAAGCCCTACCTTAATGATTCTCATAGTCTGGAAAGTTGACTTACTGTGATGGATTAAATATACACAAGTTTCAATAATATACCAATTTTTTTATTCTAACGTACACTATATAGGGAACAAATCTGTAAAAATGTTTGTATGAAGTTTTACCTCAAGATCGAGCTAGGGCTCCTAGAGTACAATTTTCTGAGTAATTTGGCGCAATTTTGAAATTAATAGGGTGTTTAGGAAGAAAATTAGAGCGGAAATATCATTAGCTAGTTAATTTGCATATTTTTGTAATTAGCGTGGCAATTAAAAAATAAAATAAAATAAAATTGTGCTTGAATAGTGTTTTTATGTCAATATGTATATGTACAGATGACAACTGTGATCTAAAGTCAGATATTTTAGAAATTTTTTTAATTACCCCTTTGCCACCTTAACAAGTTTTGCTTTGGGGTAGATAGACTATTAACCCAAAAATAAAGCTACATCTAGACAAACGCTAGTGTGTCGCGCTAAGTTAGGCAACAGTCATCACAACAAACACCACATCAATTCAATTGTCGAAGTTGTAAACCATTGTATCGCGGCTCCATAGCGTCAGTGTCTAATATCCTGAAGCAGAGTTGAACACATTTCAGGTACTACTTGGATAAAAATAATACTGCGGTACAAACGCTTAAATTGTGTTGAAATCGAGAGCAATGACCCACCTGACAAAAATTAACTCGTGTAGGAAAGCCAGCTAAGCGGCTTTCAATGCAAAATCGGACCCTCAATAATGTTGCAAATGTGTAACTAGCTACTAGTCGGCTCATCCCCATGTCAATTTCCATAGGGTGATTATTCATCGATACCGAGATAACTGGAAGGCTTCCAGCTATGAAATTGAACGAATGGCTGCAGTACGATACGAACTGCGTACCTTTTATGGTTTGGAGCCTAGGGGTGTAACGGGGATGGCGTGGGATGGCGCGTAAGTACAAAAATATTGTTATAACCATTGTTAGTATTGTCGGCATCGTCTCTCAAGGGACGGCGAAAGTTCGGACAATGACAACGTGTATACTGACGTGCGTGCCTAGACACACACTAGTTTATAACGATAAATCTAAACAACGTTGCCAAAGAAATTGTATTCACGTCCGATTCACGAAAAATAAATTAACTGTAAATTCATAGTAAAATAAACAAAGCCAAAAACTGGTGAAGAGGCCACCAAGTTGAGAGTGCTTCGGCCCTTCAAAGGAGTGATATCAACACACCAAAACTAACAAAATCAAACAAATTGCAACAAAATTAAAACCAAACCAAAAACCTATAAAGAGTTGAAGTTGATAATGGTTCGGCCTATAGGCAAAAGGTATATACTAGCAAAGTGTTGAAAACCAATTTCTTGTTCACGTGCCACTTTATTACACATCTGCACGGGTGGAGTCTAATACACAATTTTAAAAAAAGGACTGATATCATATGAAAAACCAAAACTGGTAAAAGGGGCCGCCAAGTTCCGAATGGTTCGGCCCTTCAAAGGAGTGATATCAACACACCAAAACATTTGCCATCTTAATCGCACCGAATAATACTTTGGACACTAAAGGAAAACTTGAACATTGCTACCGAAAGTACCAATGTTCTAGTTTTCCTTCAACCTTCGAACTATTAAGCGGTGCGATTAACTTGACGAATGTTTTGATGTGTTGATATCACTCCTTTGAAGGGCCGAACCATTCGGAAGTTGGCGGCCCCTTTTACCAGTTTTGGTTTTTCATATGATTTAATATAGCGGCTAGCATCATGGTAACACGTTTGCAGCGCCACTTGCAACCGAGGCACAAATTTGTGCGGCGAGATGGCGAACCAAACACGAACAAATCCTGTAAATGCGACAATTCGTAACCAACGGTTTCTTTCGCTACGATCGCATAAACTCGAAATTTACACCGCCTCTCTTCGACCGGCCGCAATACTTCACCAGCGTTGACACCTAGCTAAAGAACAACCCACTCTATCGGCTTGTTTTCAACAAAATAAAAATAAAAAAATAAAAGTTGAAAAATCTTTGAACGTTAGAAACGACGGTAACTTGGCATCCTAACCCTAAGACGTTCTTCACTACTTTCCACCCAAAAATGGCCGCAAACGGCAATACCATAAATCTTGGCGCTTATAGGGCAGAACGTAGGGGCCTGCGTGCGCGTGCTCCAAACCGTCATGACGTCACGCTCTGTTGGTTTTAGCATTGTTATCCTTTCCCTCTGACGTCACAACAACCAGTTTGGGGAAGCATTAGATGGAGAAGGACAGCGTAAATGGCTTTGGGGAGGGAGGAGGAGGGGTCGGGGGAGGTTTTCAAAGCTGGAGGTGGTGGTTGTGAAGAAGTGTCGATGCCATGTCTGCGTTCGCGTTGTGTTGACGCGGTTGGAAACATGAGCGTTTTACGGGATTGTTACGGGATTTTACGGGAGCTGCATTGGATACTCTCGTTACTCGTGGAACCGAAAGCGTAAGGCCGTTGGGCGCGAGAACGTGAGTACTCATTTAAAACCCTTAGGGTGCATTTATGCAACGAGATCTCCTAGCTCGCTGAACGCTATTTGCTGGTCAACCGTTGTTTATTTACGCTTAGTTTCCATTTCCTATTGAATGAAACTGACAATACACGTAGCACGTGTTTTGATGCATTGAGAACATCACCACAGTGAATGAGTTTAAAATCGCCAACAGGTGCACATGTATGTACCGGAAAGTGACGTTTGGAATTTTTCGTTCCGTTGTCAAGCAAGGAGCAATTTTTCTTTAGCAAATGACGAAAGTCGACATAAATGCAAGAAATGGTTTCCCATACTAGAAAGATGAATCAGGCAGAGTAAAAACGAACTGTTTTTTTTTAATTACTTTTTCTTTATGGTATAGCCAACACGCCACGTGGCGTTCAGCTCTTGTGGGGTGAAGGTACATATGGCGTTTTGTAATGTTTACCAGAATCAATAAAGCAATTATTTCTCTCTCTCTCTCTCTACCCGTTTCTTGTTTCTAGTATGGAAAACCATTCCAGTGTGTTTATATCGACTTTTAGAAAACGAAACGAAAAATTCCGAAACGTCACATGTGCACCAATGCACACGCATGTGCACCTGTTGGCTTTATAAAACTCGTTCGCTCTCTTCTGTGCTTTTTCTCCTTCGTCGCCATGATCGTTGCAAGACGTTGGTTGATGGGCCAATGTAACATTGATTGCACTCACTAACCGCCGGTACTTTTCCAGCCTCCGTTGACGTAAATAACTGAATGTGGTTTAGTATGGTTTTTACGAGACTAAAAACACCAAACGGGACCAATTAAAGCGAAGAGAATGGGTTTGCATGAGGATTTATTTCTCTAAAGAACAACCCGCCAAATGTATTGTGTCACTGTGATGTTGGCTCGTGCAGTCCATGTCCTATTCTGGCCAGCCCCTAAAAGACAATGCCGGATAAGAGAAAACCCCCGCTCTAGCGTCTTCGTATCCTGGGAGGTGCGACCCAAAGCTTTTTTTTATTAGAGCCGACCTTGATTTAAATGCATTTTACCAACGAACCAACTACCTGCATACAAAAGCCACGTGTTGTTTTTTTTTCTGTTGCAAACGGCCCCTAATTGGTGTTTTAATCTTTAGTAACCATGGATACGTCCTCAGCTTATCAATCAAAATCTCCTTCGGATCACGTACCTTTACATTGACGTATAATGTAGGCGCGGGTATAAACAGCATTTCACAGTGGTTGATTTACTAAACTGCTTTCCTTTTCAGGGCTGTTGCGAAGGGGAAGAGAGGGCAACTTAGAGTCCCTGCTTTCTGTCACCGAGCTTTATGACCTAGCAAATGGAACTCTGTTAACGCCGCGAGTGCAGAAAACACAAAATAAGATTTATTCGGATTGTTTTTCAGGACAATGTAAAACCACTTTGAAATCAACAAACAGATGGCCAAAAATATCTAGATTTGTGTCAAGAAAACAAGTGAAGGGTGAACCAAAATAGAGCAGGGACATTCGCCGCCATATTGGCACCAGTATGGGTTTTAGACGGCATAACTACAAGGTGCACTACCTAAAAATGGAGGGAAAAACAACGGAAAAGCGGATTTTTTAGGTTTAAAATAACGTTGTTTTCTCCAACAACAAAAATCGCGCGTTTTAGGTCTAAGAAATCACTCTTCACAGCATTGGCTTCAGTATGACGCCCTTCTGTTTCTCTCTGCAGTGCCCCTTGCAGCTAACCCATTAAGGCTCCAGCATAGAGTTATATACAATAATACTACGTCGTGTCACTACTCTATTATACGCCCATTGTTGAGCTCTTCTATGTTTGAAAGCAACAATGACCACGCTTGTAACAATGCCCTTTTCAGAATGAGACGTTAGTCATGGGCTGTGGTCTATTCCAAAACGAGTCGAGGGTAAAGGCCAGTTGCCACCAAATTAGCATTGCAGCATCTAGGCCTATTCTCTCTCGCAGGAAGCCAAGCAAAACTTCTAAACGAACAAACGAGCCACGTGACTACTTAATTACTGAGTAAAAATTTGGTACGCCCTCGCGCATCTGGAAACAATCTATAAAGATTAACGATACTGGTGTCACTAGATGGTGCCACGAAAAAAAAAACGTAAAGAAAATCCCCTGGTGCCATCTAGTGACACTAATATCGTTAATCTTTCCAGCTTGTTTCCAGGTGCACGAGGGCGTACCAATTTTTTTACTCAATAATTAAGGAGTCACGTGGCTTGTTTGTTGCGTTTAGAAGTTTTGCTTTGTGCATTCCTTTGCTTCTTGCGAGAGATAACTCGATAGGCGGCCTAGATCCTGCAATGCTAATTTGGTGGCAACCGGCCTTTAACCTACCAATGGAAAACTCGCTATGGTTTGTTCGGAATACACCACCTCCCATAGCCAATGTCTCATTCTGGAAAGGGCATTGTTGCAAGAGTGGTCATCGTTGCTTTCAAATAAAGCACAGCTCAAAATTTACATAATAATTCTGGATCCCCGCTGAGCTGATAAGAAAAAAGGCAGTAAGGCCGGACAGTCACTTTAATCGCTTTTCATTGTTTTCGTGCGCGTGTAATGTCGTATTTATTTATTTAATCTTAGGGCCCATTTATAATATGGATTTCGACGCGTACGAGCACGTGGACCACCGCACGCGTTTTGCTATTTTCAAGCGTCACGCAAATATCTAGTGGACCTAGATCGGTGAGCACCAAGCAACGCTCACACGCTTAGTTGTTGCATGCTGGGATACGAAAATGGCGGCATCAACGGATTGCATCGGCGCCACAAGAACGGAAAACGTGGCGTGCTAAAAGGTTGAATACTCAAAATAAACGGCCAAATATCTTAATTGACCTTGATCCGTATGGCGTCGAATCTTGGTGCTATATAGAAGGGGGAAGTCGTGAAACAGCATAGTTAGACCGGAGTAGTGGCGGCCAGGATCGGCAAGCTCACGCGTATGATTTGTAAACGAAAGAGCGTTTGCTTTAGCGTGACGATATCACGAGAGGGCCAAGCAGACTGTCCGCGCGCACTGCTTTTTTGCTCATGAATTTGGCGTACGCATCGAGCATCGAGCGTTACGCTCACGCACAAGCGTTTATATTGTAAACGCAGCCTTACAGGAGTCTATCAGCCTCAGCGCTATGCACTCTTTCTACAAACTTACTCTGACTTAAACTAAACCTAAAAGTATACATACAGTGCCAAACAACATCTTAGCACAACAGTCGCCTAACACCACCAGAGTCCTTTTCCGAGTCTACTCTAGGAAACGCCTAGTGGCCGCACAAAAACCCAGAACTGTCCGGAGGCCGACCCCTGTGCTCCTGGAACCAAGCGGGACACCCAAAACGTCCTTATGTTTAAATTCTGTTTCGTCGTGCCAGGATAAGTGGCCGGCCATGTCGATGCTTTGCAGGGAATTTGATACACTATACGTTTTCGGAAGTTTTTGTTTGCCTTTAGGTTTCTGATCGACTGGTACGTCTGGATTAAACAGGACGGAAGGCCAATCGGCTGAGAAGGGTTAAACAAATACAGATGCAAACCTATTTACGTTGCCTTTTCGACTTAAAAGTCCGACTGCCTGAGCGGGGAATCGAAACCACGCACGACCTTTGAAACCAAAGGCCGAGGTCCTACCACTGAGCCATACTGACACGGCCTTTGCATCGGTATATTTATATGATAAAATATTTGGGCAGGAGGAAGAGAAAATGTTACGTGGGGCCAGCTGTTTCCGGAGGTTTTCAGTGCATCCTCTGTAAAAAGGAACACTAAGCGTTTTCATATTTGGTTTTCGTGGATTTTTTTGTTTTTTGTTTTGTTTAAATCGTTTGTGATCGACTGAGTATGCCAAGAGGTGGACAAGGAAGCCATTTTCAATGCAAGGTGCACACAAGACGTATCATGAAAGGTGTACACAGTCTCCTGTTGTAGCAATGATTTATCCGTGTAGTGCATGAAAAAATGCTAATAAATTCGTTAGTGACACACTTTCTCTTGTTATAGGAAACTGTACCGGCTCACCATTTTTTAATCGTTACGTCTTATTGCGTATATCGTTTCACAACTAGAGGTTCTCTACGCAGCCAGCAGTTTGCATTAAAGACTGGCCTTGTGAGGATGCAGGTTACACTAATTTGAGAAAGAAAGAAAAGACAACTGCCCCGACTGGGACTCGAACCCCGGACTTCCCGTTTACTAGCCTAGCGCTCTAACCACTGCGCTACCGGGGAGGGTTCTGGCTGCAGGCTCCAGCCGAGCTAAGTAGCTGTTCAATCTTTCTCAGTGGTGATCTATAAGTCACAAACAAATAGACAAGGAGGGAAAGCAACTTTGCTTCTTGGCCTCCACACTAGAAATAATGCAGTAGTAAATAAAGAAGAAATGACAAGTTAAAAGGTAAACGAAGCAAGCCGTCTGCAGTGTGGAGGCCAAGAAGCAAAGTTGCTTCCACCTCCTTGTATGTATGTTTGTGACCTCTAGATCACCACTGAGAAAGACTGAACAGCTACTTAGCTCAGCTGGAGCCTGCAGCCAGAACCCTCCCCGGTAGCGCAGTGGTTAGAGCACCCGGCTAGTAGACGGGAAGTCCTGGGTTCGAGGCCTAGTCAGGGTAGTTGTCTTTTCTTTCTTTCTCAAATTAGTGTATCGTGCATCCTCACAAGGCCAGTCTTTAATGCATACTGCTTGCTTCGTTTACCCTTTAACTTCTGATTTCTTCTTTATATAGAGAGGTTCTCAGTTTAATAAAATGCATGAAATCATTTTTACTGACTTTTAATAGCGAGGGACTTCACCAGTCATATAAGCATTTACTTTCTTCGTTATTTTTTTAAGTAATTGACTTTCCTTCGTCGTGTTTGTCTAGTATCAAAACTGTTCTTCACGAATCGCTGTCTCTCAGTTTTAACTACGAAAAAAAAAGAGACGCCGTTTGTTAATATTGGATGCACTGAAGCAGGGAGCGAAGATTATGTCAACGAGTCGTAACGCAACACGTTTATGGTGGCACCAGAAGGCCAAATAGCCTATAAACACGTCAGCGGGAACGGTTAGCGAGGGAGCGGACGGTTAGCGAGAGGGCTCTACACGACACTTTATAGCCAGACCCTTTCCCACGTTCATGGCAAATTGTGACTTCATTTTCATCGATAGTTGACGAGTTTTTTAAGTGCCTCTATACTTGCGCTCGTCACGCTGATGAAAGATAACCATAACTGCCTCTCTCACCTTGTAGTTCAAAAATTTTAGCTCGCAGCTAGAGTTGCTTAGATTTTTGTCGCTTCCCGAAATCGGGCAACATAGCATCACTGAAAAAAATGTTGAAGGCGAATTCAAGTTTTGTCTGCTCATGATACGTTCCCTTACAAGGCTCCTAACACATCCCTCAGATATAGAAAGAAGAAAAATCGGACGATTAAGCGTGCCATTTCTTCAATTCGTCGTTTTGTTTTAGTATCGAAAATCAGCATCCGTAGTATTTTAGTACCACCTTTCACCAACAGACTACCGTTTAACACTGGCTGTATGTACACGGCCACGTATTATTTTACCTGTTCTCTGAGGCGCATCCGGGAGCGAGCTGAATGTGAGACCGAATTGTTTCGAATTAGATTTCGATTTTGGAGAATCAAATTTATAATTATGTGTTGCATGCCTGACTGCGGCAATTATGACAAACGTAAGCGTAATAATAAAACTAATAAAAATAATAACAATAATAAAAGACATGCTAGTAGGCATGTTTTTGTAAAACAAACTGCTACTATACCAAATTTAGGTAAAATTGGTAGGCGATGGTGTTCTGCAACAGAAAATAAAAATTCTCTGAGTATTTTGTATGCATGTATTAATACAAACAAACACGTCAAGTGTGCCGTAAAAAAGGGGGTTATATGATTGAATTTTCACTTGTTAAAATGTACACGGATAAAAATTGAAATAATAAAATGTACAATTGAGAAAATTCCATCTGTTTGGGTGCTGTTGTGCTTTACGTTTTAAATATATTATTGGTAAAGCACAACAGCACCTAAATAGATGGAATTTTCTCAATTGTACATTTCATTATTTCAATTCAAAATCATCAATTTTTATCCGTGTACATTTTAACAAGTGAAAATTCAATCACATAACCCCCTTTTTTTACGGCACACTTGACGTTTTTGTTTGTAATTCGTGTACCTTGTTTACAGATATGGCGTCGCGCTACAAATCTTTATGCATGCAGTCGATTGTTGCTGGTCCATTGTTGCGTTGGAGTTTGCTGAGTGGCATTGTTCCCTAATTACAATGATTAAAACAATGTAAAACAATCAAAATGATCGTTCAGGGACCTGTAACTCCGGAATGACTCGACCAATCAAAAAAGTGGTCTCTGAGAGGGCGAAGCCCAGGGAAATTTCTGGCTTACATCATGTTTCAGATTTTAGGTAGGTGCAGTAGTTCTTTCTGAAACCGTGTCACACAAGAACAAGAACAAGAACAACACCACCAACAACAAGTGAACAGTTTTCAAATTTTCGTGTGGCTCCGTACGTTTACTCTTGCAAGGAATTGCATAAAAGTTGGTATATAAAGTTGGTAAAAGTTGCTATCTACTACCTGGCCTAGTTTGGTCGAAATATATTGAATAGAAACGGAGAAATTAATAGTTTGAGTTTTACTGGAGAGAGAACTTCAATCATATATACATACACACGGCGAAGTGATGATGATAATAAGAATAGTTTTTCTCTCATAGAATAGGCAGGACTTGGAAGGGTGGTTAGCCACTGATACCAAGCCTGTAATTTGTCTGGAGGATATGGAAGGATAAAAAAATATTATGGTCGACGCTTCAGAAAATGGTTAAGAGGTAACTTGTCCAATACACGACGGAACCCAGACACAGTTTTCATCAAGACTGCCTCCTCAGTCAGGGAGTTCCATACAGGAATGACACGAACAGCAAAAAAATTCTTTCAACAGTCCAGACGGGTACTTTGGACCGACAGCTTCCAGGAGTGTCCCCGAGTCGATTTCACAGGACAAAAATCAAAAATAGGGCAAATCCACGGATAAGAAACAACGCAATATTTTGTAGGCAGGTATAAGGTCAAATTTGAGCCTATACAGAGTTCCAATGATTCAAGTCCAACGAGCTCCAGGCGGGCTTCAGGTGAAATATCACGGAGACCTGGCAACGCCTTGCTAAAGCGATGGTAAAAGGCCAATATCTTTAAAGTAGGTAAGGGGACGACACCGGAGTCACATACTCTCTGAAAACGCTGTGTTCTAAGAGAACACATCTGTGTACCAGCACAGCCAACACGCATGTTGTGTACTATAGCAGTACACAGTTTGTGTAGTGACAGAACACATTATTCTGTACAAAGCACGTGTCCTACCCCTACACAAATTGTGTACTGCGATCACTCAACTCGGTGTGTTGCCTGTACTGGTACACAGAGATGTGTTCTGCCAGAACACAGCATCTTTCAGAGAGTACTTGCGTAATGGACGCACAAACACCTTAAAAGCCCAGACCTTAACAGGCAAATTTCCAGAGGTGAAACACCTGTTAAGGATTGCGAGTAAACGAAAAGCCAATGAAACAATTGATGAGATATCTACAATTTTAAACAACATGAAAGCAACAAATGATGATGATGATGATGATGATGTGGTACTGGCGTTGGTGAAGACTGAAGAAGGTGAACGGGACTGGTTTTCACCGAAAATTTAAGAAGAACATTAGTGAAAGCTCATCGAGGGGGCATAGTGTAACTTCCGTCTCAAGTTTGGCTTAGTTTTACACCATTTTCAAAACGTATCTTTAATTTCTCTATTTAAATCTTTAACTATAATCAATAAAAATCATTGATAGCGAATGTAGGCCTTATGGATTAAAAAAAAAAAGTTCTTAGGCCTGTTTACAAAAAATGACATGAATAAATTACTGAGCCATATCCCTTTCAGAGTAATTAATAAAATAATAGAAAAGTTTTTTTGCTAATAAAATCAAAGAGTTTCTTGATAACAATAAGCTTATAACGAAGCAATCATTTGGTTTTAGAAAAAATTTTGGCACCAGTGATGCTTTAAAGGCAATTAATGACATGATCAAAAAAGTACTTAACAGCGGCAAGTACGTAAGTGTAATACTTATTGACTTACAAAAAGCCTTTGACACCATAAATCTTGCAATTCTTTTACGTAAATGTAATGCTCTGGGTCTAAGAGGAAAAATCTTAAACATTATTAGAAACTACATGGAAACCAGAATGACAGCTGCAAAATTTACAGATGAGTTTAGTGAGGTGGAAAACGGAAGTACTGGAGTTCCCCAAGAATTTGTGCTTGAGCCACTGCTATTTTTTAGTCTTCTGTACAGCCGTACCGGCTGAGAAGACTATTGAAACGACTTTGTCCATCCGTCCGTCGCTTTTTTCAACTTCGCAACGGTACCAGAAATTGACGACCACTGTTTACAACGTTCGATTCAGTATCAAAAGTTAGTTAAATAACATGGCAAATTAAAACATCGTTGCCTCCTTATAGCTAATAGACTTCTTCGACGTAACTAAATTAAATAATAACATTTCATCGTCGAATTGAAATCCTAAAGATTTGTGTTAACGCGGCCATAAAAACAAAAACATTTTAGCTTCGTTTAAAAGAGTCTTGTCACATTGTTGCTTGAATGAATAGGCTTCGATCAAACCAAATTCTCCATTAGGCCTAACTGCTACTTACGAAACTAAAACTGCTGTTAAAATAATTAGGCCTAAAAAATGAAAATGAGATCTAAAATCACGTTACCATGGCAACGTCAATAGTTGCTACGAGTCGCTGCTGCAGCGTTTTTCTTGTCCCTTCCCCACTACCCCTGATTTATATTAGGCTACGTTGCGCATTACGTTGCAACACTGTAACTGTTGCAAAAATGAATAGGCTTACTGTATACAATCCAAATCTCAGTTAGTTGCTACTTACGAAATTAAAGTTGTAAATTAGGCCTAAACGCTGACAATTATGCTTAAAACGTAAAATAAGCTTAAAAGCTAACACATTTTTGTAACGGGCAATTCTGACGGTTAGGCCTACTGTTTTTAGATTATATAATAGAGATAGCTGTTGTAGTGCATGATAGAGGTGTGCGCCTCAACATTGGAAGTGGAGGAACTGTACAGAAGACCAATGCGACTATAGATAGTCGCTGTAGCCATTTGTAATTTGCATTTAACGATATTGAGGAAGCTTTAAATCATGGATCTGTCATTTTGAGTGCTGATGACATTTTAACTTCAATAAAGGAGAATATTGAGAGAATGCAGGAACTTCGAAGGATATCGAGAATATTAACGATTGATTTGACTTCAATGAAGCGTTTGTTAGTAAATCCAAAACATATATTAAATTCTATTTGAATCCACATCGTAAATCAAAATGTGACTTTTAATATTCTCATTCATGGTGACTACTGTAATCGTATAAATTACGTTCCCACTTGCATAAAACTTAACAGTCAGTGTAACGAAATATTTGGACGTTACCCTGGATAGTAAATGGCATTACAGGAAGCGTATTAACACTATCATTATTAAATCAAGAAAAATAATGCCAAGTCTTTATTAAATCAAGAATGTTCTATATAGAATAAACAAATAAACAATTTACTACGCATGGAATGAATCTGTTCTTAGGTATGGTATTGAAGTTTATGGCTTCGCAAGTTAGCATGCATCAAGCTCTGCATTATCTAAACTTCGAAAAGCACAAAATAAAATCGTTACGATGCTTTTTAGAAAAAAAAACATTCGTGAAAAAAGTAATGAATTATTTACTATAATATGAAAATTTTAAGGATTACTCAGCTATAACAGACGTTGCGACCCTCAACAACTACTACAGCCGTAAATTTAAAACTAACAATAAGTGTAAAGCCTTATAATTTAGGAAAAGCACTTACCCGATATATAGTAGGCTCCAACATTTACAAAACATGTGTATGAAGAAGGTAATAGAGAATACACTGTACCAAAACTTTTTAAGAGCCTACCGCAACTTTTCCATAATGTTGAGGTACTAAGGGAATTGAAAAGGACGATAAAACCATATATACATGAACCTTAAAAATACTAACAGATAAAACTTCGTTTTTTTCCTCTTTTTTTCGGAAAACTCTGTACTGTTTCTTTGTTGTGGTTATCAACTTTTTAATCTCTTTGATCCAATATTTCTTTGATCGACAAAGTTGTTTGTATTTCAGATATTGCCTTCTGCTTTAGTTCACCATATTTATTTTTTATTATTAATAAGTCATTTTTATCAATTACGTGTACTTTTCTTCTCAATTATAATAATAAAATGACTTTCTTTACTCCCTTTAAAAGAGCAAAGTGGACATGCAAGGGTCGGAGTGGACCACTAACCGCACGTCATTTAAAACGTAAATAAATAAATTTAAGCAAATTCACATTAGCAAATGCAAGGCAAAATTTAAAACGAATTTCAAGACTTCTTGAGGGAAGAACTGGGGATTACAAAGGGAGAAATCTGGAACAAATGAGAATGGGGGTTTTTGGCCTCAAGGGAAGTTTTCAGGGTGCAATAAGTGTGACCTTAAATCACGTAGTAACTAGTTTTTTTTTTCAGAAGATACGTAACGACGGTGCCGAAACAATGTCATTAGAGAGCGAGTTCCACTCTCGGATCAACTCCTGCAAATCAGGTTATATCTGGGATTTATGAGCCTAAGGTGGGTTCCCCGGGTTCGAGTCTCAGTACTAAAATCAGAGAGCGGTAAATCGACCGGGAGTAAACAGTGAATAATTTTGAAAATAAGAAAACGAAATACGCCTTCTGACGTCTACATTCGAGGGCATCGAGTTTGAACATAAAAGCGAGTTTGAGTCGCTCGCAATAATGTTTCGTACCTAGTCCAGGAAATTTTTTTGGTGCATCGCTTTAATTCTGTCTACGTCTTTCAGAAGTCTTGGTGACCAGATCAGGCTTGCATACTCCAGAATGGGGCGAACATAGCCTATAAAGGCCCAAAATTCGGAGAACGAAATTTATTTGTGGGTCGGGGAGGAGCACAGCAAAGTCGTCTCTGACACAAATACATGAAAAAAAAAAACGCTTGATTTTAAATTTTCAGCCGTAA
The DNA here is from genome assembly GCA_023313725.1 of Lithobius niger. Lineage (NCBI taxonomy): Eukaryota > Metazoa > Arthropoda > Chilopoda > Lithobiomorpha > Lithobiidae > Lithobius > Lithobius niger. The sequence continues at coordinate 13,781 of JAHWFP010199545.1, forward strand.
TATTTCGGCGTTGATCACAAACAGGATATTGAAAGATGAAAATACGAGCGAAAGCTCAAGTCAATAACAGGGGGCCGCCATCTTGAATATGACATCGTATTCAAGATGGCGCCCCCCCCCCCCCTGTTATTGACTGAGCGACTGAGCTTTCACTCGCATTTTCATCTTTTAATATGCTGTTTGTGATCAAAGCCGAAATATAACAGCTGAACATTAAAAAATCAAGGGTTTTTTCATGCGTTTGTGGGGTACCACTTCTGTCGGAGACGATTTTGCTGTGCCCAAAATTTGGTTTCAGAGTTCCTCGAGTTAATGCAGCGTTGAACAATGGCAGCCCTGAGATTGGCCATACGGCCATGTGGTCACAACATGTTGAACGTTGTAAACTCATACAAATGTGGCAAAAGAAACTTCGAGTCGTTATGCAATGAACTATCCTTCATTCAATAGTCCAAAAGTTCTGTAATCCAAAACTGCGCGTGATAATGTGAAAGTGGTATAAATCGTAAAATTGGATGCGGATAAGCAAACACCGGTTTTCAACGGGCCATCTGACGAATAAAGCTCCCTCCCCCCTCACTCCAATGTTTCATGTTCAGCCGGCCAATGGTCGCAAAATTAGTTATCTTTTTTCCCTTTAATTTGGTACAATAATTGATCATGAATAATGCAAATTGCCCTAATTTCTGGAGAATGACGAAATCGCAACGTTTCGGCTCTCGATCGGAGCCATTTTCACGTGAAGGGGTTTAAAACACGTCAAACAACAACAACAACAACAAAAACATGCTGTAGAACAGATGGGTCATGGTTCTAAATCTTACAGGTCTTAAAAGGATGTATAGGTACCATACTAAAGATTACAATAAAACAAAACAAAATAAAATGTGCCAACTGTCTGCAGACTTGCAGCCTTGGGCGAGTTGGTAGCAGACTTTTGGCACACTCTTTCGAATTGTGCCGACTTTTTATTTTATTTTGTTTTATTGTAATTTGTAACATGCCGCGCCCTTTACTCACTCGACGCAGCATCTTGGAGAACTAGTCCCCCATGCGCAGCAATCCCCTCTTTAACCTACCCAAAACCACGACGATGACACAGCAGTCTTTTGAGGTTCAGTTGTCATTCTCAGCTGGTAGGGCTCACCTGACTTCGGGGCAGAGGACTGTCGAAGACACTTACTTGGAGTTTAGTAAGATAGGGAATTAATAGTTTTTAAACGAAATTTCAAATTAATTAGCCATTGGGGTGGGGGGGGGGGGGGGGGGGTCCAAGTCAGGGACGTCTCACCAGAATGGGGACTGGAAACCGAATTAAAGATTCCAAATCCGTTGCCATGTTTCCGGCTGGTGCAGCCGCGAGGTCAAAGTACAAAGCTTACATGCGATTCAGTTATTGTTTACAAATAATTTAGCATTGTTTGCAAGCGGTAACAAAGAGAGTTGTCGCGTTAGTATTGTCCCGTCTTCGGTTCGACCACTCGCCCCAAGATGGCACCAGGGTTTGTACTTGCAATATTCTAGTCGCTTGTGCCCTAGGAAAGTAACTTTACACATTTTACCTGATTTGCCTTCTGTAAGTACCTTTACGTACTGAGTCAATACTAGTTAACAAAGTCAACAAGCAAAAAATCGGCCTAATCATATGTAAGTTATGCTCAACTGTTACCATTCAGTGGAATGTCAGCCTTCTGGCAAAGCTATGAAGCAACGAAAATAATGCCTTATTCACTCCGGGATTAGTATCTGGAGCCAGTCGAAGAGCTAGCTACAAGGGACACTGGATAGTGAGGAGGTAAAAAAAAAAAAAAACGTTATATACAGGGTGATTCATAAAGTACTGAAAAATATAGGCCTATGAATGTAGACCTATAAAATGTAGGCCCCTATATAAGTTGTAGGTATATAAAATGTAGGCCTCTACTAAAGGGGTGCCTAATTTTATTACTACACGTTGTTCAATCTAATAAAGGCTTGCTATGTGCATCCCTTGAATTACTTGTGCGGATGTCCATCGTCACTTGACGGGGACGTTTTGTAATTGTGTTATTAGCAAACTGCGTGTTGTCAGGTCGTATCATGTATTGCAATTCCGTTGTAGCAACCTTCTTTGAACGTAGAAGTTGAACGTTAGGTTGGAACTTGTTGGCCTGTGAGACATCCCCCCGAAGTGAGGAGAGGACTGTACCAGTCCTGCTTTGTGGCATGGAGGGAGCCAACTTCCAAACCATTGCAGCAGTTATTGACCAAGTCGTTGCGGAGATTTAAGGCAACAGGGTCTGTGGCAGACGACTGGGGAGCATGTTGTGATCTATACGTTCGGCTACGATGAAGAAAGTACGCTTGCCGTAATTGAGTCTATCGAGGCAACCCCTCGAACATCACAACGAGACCTTGCCCAGCATCTTCATACCAATCGAACAGCCATCCATAGAATCCTTAAGGAACAGAGTTACCATGGATACAAACCCGCCATTCCACAACACCTTGATGAGGAGGACTGTGGCAGAAGACTGCAATTCGCACATTTGGCTGTTGAAACCATTGATGGTGATGCCACATTTCTACGTCGTCTGGCAATGACTGACGAGGCCCATATTTCATTACACGCATTACCTAACAAACAGAACACACGTGAATACAGCATCACAAACCCACATTTCAGGGACACCAATATTGAGGGAAACCACCAACGTAATCCCAGCACGAATATGTGGTGCGGGTTTGTGGGTTCACGGTTAATAGGACCATTCTTCATTGATGGACCACTAAATTCTGAACGGTATTTACAGCTGCTCCAAGACGAGATTCAACCATCCATCGAGCAGGAAGTGTCGCTTGCCCATCTTAATACCGTATGGTATCAGCACGATGGGGCTCCTCCCTACTTTGGACGCTATGTTTACGGGAGAGGTTGGATCAGACATTTGATGGCAGGTTATTGGGAGGGGAGGAGCATTAGAATGGCCACTAGAAGTCCTGATCTAACCCCTCCTGACTTCTTCCTATGGGGCTATCTGAGGAACAGGCTAGGCGCAGCACACATCACCCGGGCACCGTTCAGGAGCTAAGGCAATGTGTTGTTGAGATCTGTCAAACAATTACACCAGGTATGATTGAGGGAATTTGGCGAAATCTTGATCAAAGGCTTCGCTATTGCATTGCAGCCCAAGGCGGACACTTCGAAAATGCAATGTTGAATTAAGGTGGATGTAGCTTACTTTCACCCTGAACCAGAAAATATCTAATGTTTATTTCCGACATCCGAGAAATGCCGGCGTTTAATCTGGCAGTTAGGTTGTTTATTAGGCCAGCTTAAGCAAGCTACATTGCACTACTACAGATGCATTACGTTTGAAAATACCAACGCATTTCAAAACTTTTTAGATACGTGTTCAAACCTGAGTTCAGGATATTCATTAAATTGTTTAAAGGTTTGAAGTTTTTCGGTTTGGCAATCCAAATGCACTGTAATACATGAATACGGTTGAAAACATCACCACATTTCATAACGTTTCAGTTACGGGTTCAAACCCTGAGTTCAGGAAATTCATTAAATTTGACTGAATTGTTTAGAGGTTTGCAAGGTTTTCGGTTTGGCAATCCGAAAACATTGCACTGCAATAAATGAATACGGTTGAAGATATCAACGAATTTCAAATCTTTTCAGTTACTGGATTCAAATCCTGGTTTCACAATAAAATGTTGCACAAAGTTAAAGAGGCAGAATATTAGATGAGCTCACTAGGCTTATAGTTTGGGTACAGTAGGGGCCGTGCTCTACCTCTTGAGCAAATTTTATTTCCGGGGGGGGGGGGGGGGGGGTGGCATAGACTACTCCATTCATTTATGATGGACTTACCACTGGTACAATAACCTAACGTGCACTGTACAAAACTTGGAGTGATCTTGTGAACATCATTTTATTAGGTTTTTCATAGGCCTACATTTTATAGGCCTATGTCTTATAGGCGTTCGTCCCTTAGGCCTATTTTTCAGTACTTTATGATTCACCCTGTATACATATGCGTTTTCACTTGGAAATTAAATATGGCGGTCAAACCAGCAATGACTGACCCTTGTTTTAGTCAGTGAGTGAAGAGCCAAAAGTGTTACTTGGTGGGGTGGAGAAGGTTAAGGTAATTTCCTCGAAGGTGGATAATACAGCGCATTAAAGGCTAGAAATGTGATTGCCTAAAGGAATTTACTGTAGACCTATTTTTTTTTCTCATGCGTGACCTTTGTATTGATAGAATTTAATGCCGGCGTTCACCATGTCCGTAAGGCAGTTTTGCCAACATTTTGTGTCACTCACTGAACATTGCATGGATAATTCCGTGTGCCAAAACCCCTGAGTCGGCCTTCATGTGAATATTGTGTGCCCGTTGGTCTAACTTTCAGTATTAAATTGGGGATGTATTAAAAACAAATGCACCTAATACAGACATGCCTTTCGCTTCAGACGCAGTTTTTGGCAGCAACGGAAGTACATGTTATTGCTCGCTTTCCGAGTGCCAAGAGCTAACAATGTCGAGGGCTCGCAGCGCCCGAGGTAGGCTATTGTTAGCTTTTGGCATGCGGAAAGCAAACAATAACCTATTTATTGCCCGCTTTTCGGCTCTCTGCCTGTTACACTGTGCTCGCGCTTGAGTATTGTTGTTGTGCGTTCCATCTTTCTTTGTGTTGTTTCGTTGCTAGCAAAATGAATTTTCGATCGCTGACGGATTATCAGCGATGGTACAAAATTGCCTGCGAAAGGCTAACGTCCTTTAAAATAAAATACACTAAAATAAATACGAAGACGGCGGTAACACTTTGTCTTGCCAACACATCGGTGGAAACGTCTAAAGGTTCGGTTTGTCTCTTTGTCAGCGGAAGAGGTAGAAGCTGCTCTGCGAAACTGTTAGGCCCATTAACACCGTCAACAAGACAGACTTTATACGTCGAGAGTTCCTGCAATGGAAGACATTTAATTTCACGTAATCGTAGTGTTTATAGAAATGTTAATTGTTTCCGTAGTATAAAATATAGCGACGTCAATGGGGAAAAAAAAACTAAGTGTGCGACGTCAATGGGAAAATAAACTTGGCAACTCTGGCACTCGAATTCGACTCTGGCATCGTTTCATTGTTAGGCTGTGGCATCGTTTCATTGTTAGGCTGTGGTATCGTTTCATTGTTAGGCTCTGGCATCGTTTTATTGTTAGGCTCTGGCATCGTTTTATTGTTAGGCTCTGGCATCGTTTCATTGTTAGGCTCTGGCATCGTTTCATTGTTAGGCTCTGGCATCGTTTCATTGTTAGGCTCTGGCATCGTTTCATTGTT
>JAHWFP010199546.1:0-23933 GCA_023313725.1 Lithobius niger
GGGGGGGGGGGGGAAACTGATGGTTCAACACAGAAACTTTACAACGTACCGACAGCAAGATTTGCTGTCGTTTTTCCATCTACTGTATACTGAAACGATGTGAAGGACATTTACCTTCTAGCATTTCAACTTTTTTGTTGGAGATAATCTAGGACACAGCAGGCTTGAGCGTGGTTAACGGTCCCTTCGCACCTCATTACATGAACCCCGAGATCAAGTTAAGACTCGTACCCAAAACCCGTGCTATCGTGACGATGTCCCATGTGCATAAATGTTAGCCTAATGAAAAGGGAACGACTCATTAATGGTTTCGGCTGTTTATTAAGTGGCACCGATTCATTAACATGGTGCTTTTCTCGTGGAAAAAAGTTGGGCCATGCACCTAAACACACAGATTAACGTGTAACATAATTCACACGTTTAGTTACTTAATAATAATAATACAGATTTGGTGCAAACGCAACCGGACTGTCAAGGACCTGGTGGTCACTGATTGCCACCCGATGTTAAAACTAAAAAAAAATTACAAATTACAAAAGTTAAACAGTTTAAACGTTTAAAACGAGGACGATGGCTGGGCTGCAGAGAAAGGGTTGATGGTATTGGGTTATGGTCACGAATGCCTTACCACTAAGGTTACGAGTCATCCCATATTAACATCAACCTTCCACAAAACGTAATGGCAACAACTACTTGTTAACGTTTAAAACGAGGACGATGGCTGGGCTGCAGAGAAAGGGTTGACGGTATTGGGTTGGGGTCACGAATGCCTTACCACCAAGGTTACGAGTCATCTCATATTAACATCAGCCTTCCACAAAACGTAATGGCAACAACTACTTCTTGAACAGATGGCATTGATAGGGATACAATTCCCCACGGTAAGCAAGGACCACGGTAGCGGTCCTTATGTAAGCCTCAGCATGAACTTCCATGTTAAACGCCAAACTTTGAACTCCTATAATTTGGCCCAGAATTCACATAGACCAACGAAATTCGGTATTTGGGGTCGTGGTGTAACTATTTCACTGCATTACAAATTTTAATGACAACAATCGACCCGTTCGGCGTCCACAGCATGGCCATTTCTTGTTGTTGTTCTTGTTGTTCTTGTTGTTCTTGTTGTTGTTGTTGTTGTTATTCTTGTTGTTGTTGTAGGGACTCTTTGCTCTCACCTGGAGATCGAACCATTGAACCGATTTTCAAGTTTTATAGCTTAAAACATAGGTATGGACGAGGCCTAGGGCCTTTCGCATGCTATTTTAATGTAACTACAATATTCTTCACACGGAAAGCCAAATGGGCTAGAACTTTTGCTTTCACCTAGAGATGAAACTAATGAACCGATTTTCAATTCGTGTAGCTTAAAATGTAGGTATTAACACCGACCAAGGCTTTTTGAACACGATTTTGATGTGACTGCAGTATTCTCGTCGGCAGAGCAATTATTATTGAAGAGCACTGGGCAGAAAATATTAAGTGGAGTAACACATTTTTGCAAATCGAGTTAAATACATGAAATTTGGTACACAAGTCTTTCTGTAAGGTGATTACAGTATTCTTTTCTGTGTTATTCATGCTGAAACAAGAAAAAAATAAGGGATATTAGTATTAAAAAACGCTTAAGCGTATAAAATACGGATGTAAGCCTTAAGTTTAAGGCCTAAAAGAACAGATATTAGAAAAAGACATGTAAGCCATCAGCGTCGCACTAATACGTGTAAAAGAAGTTCCAGCTTGTTTTTTTTGGGTCGCTGGAGATTCTTTTACACGTATTAGTGCGACGCTGATGGCTTACCTGTCTTTTCTAATATCCGTTTCTTTAGGGCTTCAAGTTTTTTAAGGCTTACATCCGTATTTTATACGCTTAAGCGTTTTTTAATTCTAATCTTTTTAATAGAATTCAGAGACGGCAGTCTCAATGGAAAACAGCAAAGCCAACATGGCGGTTAAAAGCAGGGGCATGATAACATCCCCTGACACCCCCCCCGCTCGATCCCATATAAGGGGAGTCGAGTGAGGAGATCGGCCATGTAAGTTGTAGAAAATGCATGAAGGTATTACAAATATCAAATAAAGAATGATATCACAAGGTATCTTGTGATATCTTTCTTTATTTACTACTTGCATTATTTCTAGTGTGGATGCCAAAAAGCAAAGTTGCTTTCCCTCCTTGCATGTTTATTGGTGATCTATAGGTCACCACTGAGAAAGATTGAACAACTACTTAGCTCGGCTGGAGCCTGTAGTCAGTACCCGCCCCGGTAGCGCAGTGTTTAGCGCGCCCGGTTAGTAAACGGGAAGTCCTGGGTTCGAGTCTCAGTTGAGGCAGTTGTATTTTCTTTCTTTCTCAGACCAGTCTTTAATGCAGACTGCCAGGCCATACAAGGCCAGTCTTTAATGCAGACTGCTTGCTTCGTTTATCAAATATCAATGTGAACCTTAGAGTCATTTTTTTTTTTCGTTCAGAAAACATGCGGTAAATAATACTCATCAATAGTAATTCGGGTACTGCCCGCGTAACATTCAAAGGGCTGTTGCACATAATATTGATGGTCCAAACTGGGACCATGTTGTCTCTGATAGGGATCCACACTTGGTTGTATACTAAGTGGTTTTCCCGTGGCGTAGGCGTTGATTTTACACGCATACATGTAGCCAAGTAATTGTGAGGGGGACATACCGAAAAGGCACTAATCTACACTCATGTTGACACAGCGTTGTTGCACCCAGCATGGTCGTTCGCCTGAAGCACGAATCTCATCTCGTGGCTCGAGTCTTGCTTTGCTGGAACACTTATCGGCGATGATAAACTTGATATCTTGTGCCCCCCCCCTACCCCCAAACATGTAACAAGTACTTCTTGCGCGGTCGGATTGCGTGGTGGATCCTGTTGTTAATAAAACTTGAGGGCATAAATTGCGTTTGCGGATCGTTAACACCGGGTCATGTGGTGGAGTGAATGGGAGACCATGTAGTGAAAGATAATACATCGTATGCAGAGGTTAAACATTGTCAATACTACATGAAGTGGATGTTAGCATCACCCAAGTACTTTACAAAGAAAAATTAGAAAAAAAATAGATTGGAACTGGAAACTAACACTATCGTAGTTAACAAACGTGGAATAATGTAAATAATAAAATATTTTTTAGAGCCATGGAAAAACTGACAAATTTTTGTCGATCCTATCCAGCCAATCAAATGTGAACGAACATGATGGACTTACCAAAATTACGGATTTATGTGATAACTAGTGGATCGGTGTTCTGGTTTTTAATGTTTTTCTATTGTTGTACGTGCTTGCAGCATTTATAACTTGTGCATTTGTTGGATTTTCATTCTCATTTGTTATTATTCATGTCTATAGGTGAACAGGACCAAAAGGTTTAAGTGGCTGAAATTTAAAATAGTATTGTTTCCATGAACTTTTCGGCTTTATAATTACCGGCCTGGCCCCTTTCGTCAAAATTGCTAAAAAAGGAAATCCATTAGATTGTTTTGCATTCAAGCCGCATTTCTCACCGAATGTGGAGAAATTGGAGTAATGAGTCGAAAATTGATGTTAGTAGAGACTAAATCTGGGACTCTATGAAAGATACGTGGCTCACTTTGTAGAAGACCAGCATAATGCCAACTGGGAACACCTTAGGGCGGTTGCAGACGGACCACAAAACATGCCACAACCGCAGACGCAATCTTTGGCGTTTGTTGTGCGTTTGTGGCATAAAAATCCCAATCGGTAGCAGGTCAGGTAAAAACCATGGGAACGTGTTGAGGCTTTCACACACAGTGGAGCGCTTCTGCGTGAACGTCCCCAAATCGCCAGCAAGCGTCCCCATACTCGGCACTTTCGGCGTCTCGTTGCGATTTCAGTGCCACACAACCTGTTGAGTGATCGGTTGGCTCATTAAGTTAAGTATCACAGCTGGCTTTGTTTGTGACGTCTGCTCTCGAATGCGATCGGAATCGTCTGGAAGCGTGGTGAAAAGGACAAATTGTGCGTTTGTTGCCTGAAAGGTGCCGTCGATTCAGACGTGCTAGTAGTGTCGTTTTTGCAGCGATTGCCATGCGTTTTGTGGTCCGTCTACAACCACCCTTAAACACCTGTTATGATTATTAACAGTTACCTTTAGCAGTAGTTCTGATTATCTGTTACAAGATGCAAACTTATGTTTCCGAAGTCCAATACCTTCCCACAAAACGAGGACACTTTCTGCACATGTTAAGGCAAGCATTGCTACGAACAGAAATTTTTATTTTCTAATCTTACGGATCGTTTCCGGAAGTACATCTTTAGAGACACTTGTTGTGTTTTGTTATGTGTAGCTTACCCTGAAAGTTGGTTGACAATGTCACGCAGCTCCATAAACGGAAGAGAGTAAATCTGGAAACCGGAACTAAGTTTATGTGGCCCTTTTTTCTCTTGTTGATGAGTAAAACATACAGTTCAAAAATATGCCCATGAATTTTCAGACACCCTGTATGCTTAATCTACAGTCGTTATGTTTTATTACGAGTAGCCACCAGTGAAAATTTGCTGTTGATGCACGTACCCTGAAATGGAGATCAATAATTTTCTGAAACGGGTCGTTTCTGAACGTGTGTTTTTATGGAACTTTTTTTGTTTGTATTGATTACGTTATTACTGATTCTGGAAAGTCTGCCGTGGTGCTATTACTGTTGCAACAAATTATGTACAGTATATTGATTTAGGTGTTCGTGTGGGCTCAGCAAAATTGGTTTGAGGCCTGCCTAAGAGCTTCCGTTCAATTAACTTAAAAGGAGATTAAAATCAATTTTGGAAAGGAATTTAAAAGCAAATAGCTACTAAGCTCAAGGCTGACAATATTTGCAGGTGCTGATGATTTGGGAAGTGCTAACGAAACATATTGAATAGTTACAATATGCACCGAATCAAATGGGCTGTAGCACCGGGACTAAACATGCTTTACTGGCTATTTTTTTTCCTGTTTTGCTTGTCGAATTATAGTCTTGGAGCAAATGGTAAACTGAGGTAGGGTTTATTTATTTTTTAATTATAACATTGTTAAAATTTTAGTAGTCATCTTAGTGTGTATGTTTGCGTTAGAGCGAAAGATTTAGCTTTTTTTTTTGCATTTAAGCTAAACAAAATTAGTTAGAATGTGTAAGTTACACCGTATCCATAAATAGAAAAAAAAAAACAGCCTTATTTTTCATAATGCGGTCAGAAGAATTCAACATTTCAAGAAAAAATTCAGTTGTCCTTACATTCCAATCGAAACTCATCATACCTTCAAAGTAATGACCCAGGCACCGTGCCAGACTATACTTTCGAAACACCGAATTGTTATTTTTTTTATTATTTTATAACCGTATGACGTATCCTTCATCAGTAATTAAAAAAAAAAACTAAAACGTAGCTCATCATTCCTAACAATGATTTTTTCCACTTATTCTTCCAACATACAAATTCGTGCAGCAAATCGCCACACTGTTAAAGAAAGAAAAACAAAAATCATCCATGTTAACAGTTCTCTTTTTAAATAAATGCAAACGCTCTACTTCTATCAAGAAATTAGTATTTTGTGAAGAACATTTGTTTTCTCTCATCAAACTAATTTCAGTTTGATGTTTCAGTTTTTTTTTCCGTTTATAGCGCTGAAATAAACGTGAATGCTACATTAAGTAATAAAAGGGATTCTTCTGACGAGACTTGTGAACTCACAACACATGCATGATCGTGAAGGGAATTCAGTTTTCATTACAATAAGGCCATTGTGCCTTAGGCATAATCAAAGAGTAAAAACATAAAATATATACAAGGGCATCATTAGGTTACACTGTCGACAAAGTGGAGCGAAGCGAAGGAACCAGCCCACAAACCTGTCAATCAACAAACCAACAAACCCACCAACAATCAACCAACCAACAAACAAACAAATAAACCAACCAACCAACAAACCACCAAACAAACAAACAAAACAACAAACAAAAAAAAAACAAAAAAAGCACACAAACGAACGATACAATGGCCACAGTGCAAAGGCAGTCGTTTGAGAGTGCAATGGATCCACTCCAGTAAAATTAACATTTTGCCTTGTAATTTCTAAACAAATAAGAAACAGCTGCTTAGGGTTCAGACCACTGGAAATTTGGGGGAAAAAACCTTCAACTTGGTGTATTTAAACCTAAAAATCGGCCGACGAAAAGTAAAAATATCTTCAATTTGGTTTGTTACCAATTACCCAAAAACTGCCTATGACGACATTGTTTGATAGGGAAAACTAATCAGAAAGAAAGAAATTCTGACCTGCCAAAATAAACTTTGCATGAAAAAACTATGACGTCATGCCAATCATGGCTTTTGGCTTTTGGCAGGACAACCTTGGCTTTTGGTCCATTTTGGACACCTTCTTTATTCCTCAACGACATGTCCGATTCCGGATTTTTTTTTTTTTTACAATTTTCTCTAGGTTTGGCGCTATCAATATCCGAAATCTTGTTTTTCATTGATGTAGTGGTTAGGCTAATTCGTAATTGCGGTCACAAACGTCCCATTTGAGTGTATTCATAAACGGAGCTCCGCTCGGCCGTCGGCCTCGCTTTGCTCCAATAAGGTGGGAGACCGACAGCCGAATGCTGAATTGACTGAAGCCTTAATTGTACAGCTGTGGGCAGCCAACCTTAAGGGCGCGTTTAGCAAGGACAATTTTCTCGCTTACTAGCTTTTACTTGGTCAATACTAAATCTGCGGGCTGTTTCTCGCCTTTGTCGGAGAATGGTGCTTTCAAGTTGTCTATACGTTGTAACCACGGCAACAACGCGGACGCAAATTTTCTCCTCTTGCTAGCGGCAAGACGTACGATGCTTGCAACATGACAACGTCGATTTATGACAACAAACACATTTTTACTGCAGTACACGACGACGGACAGATTCCTGAATACCGGCATTCGAAGATATGTCTTCGAATCGATAACTCCGAAACGGACGCCATGTGGGATTTTGAATTCTCGCTGTGAGTAGCTATTTATTCTACCGTCGTTTCATTACTGCTAGAAGCTGTTTTTTCAGCGAGAATAGCAAATTATTGAAATAACGTGAAATGGCAACAATGTTGTACCAATGTTTAAAATGACTGTTGCATTTTTTTCTTTTGTCCGTGTTGTTAGTTATAATACATTTATTACCGCAATCAATTAATTAATCGTAAATAAATAACGGTTGCCTAGCAAATAGCTTTCGGTGAGCGAGAAGGTCTCGTTGAGTAAACGAGCCCTAACTATTTGTTGTTTTTTGACATTTTTATTGGGACCAAGGCGCAAAGGTCTTATTGTGCTTAAAATTGACTTACCTATACTTGTTTACCCATGTCTTGTGAGTTTACAAGCCTCGTCAGAAGGCTCCCTTATTACTTGATTGTGCAGTACTTTTATACATACATTTTTAATTTGAATGACGGCTGTTGGCCTAGTACAGTATAAAAATTTTCGCTAAGACATTTTTGGATCTTCCACAGCTTCCAGCTTTACCAGCTTCCACAAGTTTAAAGTGCTGATTTTTTTCTTCTTTTAGTGAGAGCATGCTTAGATTTGCTGTAGTAACCCGCCCCTCCCCCCCCCCTTTTTCCCCAAACAATGCTGCTAAGAAGAGACAGCATAATGAAATAACCATAATCTGTGTCCATACACATTACGGATAAAGCATTACTACAACTGGAAATTGTGCATTCCTTGCAGAAAATATCAGGTATTGGTTTCCCCGCCATCTCCTGCTGCAAATGAGGTCGATCGTAAACGATTTTTTAGGCAACCAACTGAAAAAAAAGCCAAAAAGTAAAACTTGGTTAAATATGCCATATTTACAAGGAGCAACAGAAAAGCTTAGAAAACTGCACGTGAAAGTACTTTAGTTCTTTTTCTCTGCACACAATCTCAAAATGCTTATAAGAAGGTAAAACCTACACTGCAAAAACTAAGCATCTGAAAATTCGTAAGATGCATCTGAAAATCATTCGTATTGGTTGATGAGCCTCCTGAAAAACGTAAAATCATCTGAATTTAAGATGGAATGGATCTGTGCTTTGAAGATTTAAGATACCACCAGTTTCGGATATGTCCAAATTTCAGACTTATTTCATTTAAGATGCCATTAACCGCAAGATGCATGTTATTATCAGATGGAAAGGACGCAAAATAATAAATATAAATAAATATAAATATTTGAGATGTTTAGCTGTTTAAGACGCCACAGTTTTCAGTTGCCAAATTCATGCAGTGTACGATGGCGGCAATTTCGGCTGTCCACGCAGTAAGATGGTCTATTTTTAAGTTGGAAAAGAGAGTAAGTTGCAAAATTGTAAGATAGCAATTTATTTTATAATATAATAATAATAATAATAATAATAATAATAATAATAATAATTTCTTTTATTGCAAGCAATTCTCGAAGCTTATAAAAGCTTGTGTGAGATTTTACAACATCTTATTCTGGTGTGATTAATAATAACAATAAATTATACATACACATTATACATACACATTATACATACACATTATACATACACATTATACATACACTAAATATCACACAAATATAAATTACTTAACGTTTATAACTTCTTCATAAATTATCGGCGCTTCTCACTGGACTTGTAATATGTATTTAACTGATTTATCATGAGGTATTTTTTTAAATTTATCCTTAGTTCTTTCATATTTATGTATGTTAACATATTTTCTGACAGTTCATTAAATAATTATGGTATGTAATACTTTTTTCCTCTTTTTCCATATGCATTATTCCAGCTTGGCATCTCATATCTCCTTTTTCCTACTCTTATTTTATCTAAATTTTTTGTTGTTACTTTAAATGCATTGCTATAATAATTTTTTGTTATTATTATATATTTGTAAAGTTCCTTTATTTTTAATATTTCACACTCTTTGTATAGTTCAATGGTTTTTTTTAATCTTTATCTTTTTTCCAAACAGTACTGTAATTAATTTATTTTGTACTTTCTGTAATCTTTCTATAATATACTCTGATGTATTACCATAAATTTCTATTCCATAGCTTAGTATACTCTTTATCCATGCTTCATACATCATTTTTTTTTGTTTTGTATTTAAAATATTTTTTAATTTATATAATTTTGGTATGAATTGTCTTATTTTTTTTATAATTCCAATTATGTGTTCTTTAAAATTCTAAAATTCATCAATTGTTAAGCCTAAATATTTTGCTGTTTTCTTTTTTCTAGTTTCCTGCATTCTTCATTACATTTACTTTCTATTAATCTTAAGTTTAAATTTTTACAATTTCTATAATGTTTTATTATCCATGCTTCTTTTGTTTTTTTCATTTTTGGTACTGATATGTCTATTTGAATGGTTTTTTCCTTACTAATGTAAAGTTCATTTTCTATAAAGTAGTCATTTAATATGTTAAAGTCATATTGTAGATTGTTCATCATTTCTTCATACTTATTATTTATTGAAATTAGAACATTATCATCTGCAAAGAGAAAAATGTTTGTTTTTTAATATTTCTACTAATATCATTTGTATAAATTAAGTATAAAAGTGGTCCTAGTACTGAGCCCTGTGGTATTCCATCATAAACCATTTTTGTGTGGCTATATGTATCTTTTAGCTGTACTATTGTCTTCCTGTTATTTAGATAATTTTTTAGTAAGTTGTATATTTTTCCTCTTAATCCTAAGTTGTAACATTTTTGTAATAATATCTTTTGATCAAACGTATCAAATGCTTTCTGTAAGTCCACCAGTATTATTCCCACATATTTACATTCATTTAAACCTCTTGTAATTAATTCATTAACTTTTGATAATAATTCAGTTGTATTTCTATTTTTTGTGTATCCGTATTGTAGTGGAGATAAAATTTTGTTTACATCCAGAAAATTTCTTATTTAATTTGCAACAAATTTTTCAATCACTTTATCTATTATTGACAGTAAAGCTATAGGTCTATCGTTGTTTAGATCCTTTTTTTCTCCTTTCTTGTATATTGGTCTTATAATTTGTATTTTCAACATTAAGGCCAAGTTTCTTTTTTAATCATAGCATTTATTAGTTTACAAATTGCTATTGATGTATTATTCTTTGACTCCTTCAAATGTTCAGTTTGTATTTTGTCAAATCCTGTTGCTTTAGTATTTTTGAGATCCATTATTATACTTTTTATTTCATTTTCATTTGCATTATCCAAGTACATTGATTTCTTAGTTACATTTCTATTTTTATCTTTTTCCTTTTTAAGATGTTTACAGAAATTTCCGTTTTTGTATAATTCATGTTCTTTTTTATTTTTTGTTTAATTTCTTGTACCCGTTTATTAAAATTTATATTAAAATTGTTTACTATTTGTTCTACTGTATTTTCCTTAAAATTTTTAACAATTTCGTCATCGGTTTCTTTAGTTTTCCTTTTATTGCAAATTTCATGTATCGTGTCCCATATAGTTGTTTTTTTATTATAATATAAATTTCCCAATTTTTTCTGAAAGAAATTTTCTTTACATTCTTTTATTTTTTTATTTATTAGTTTTTTTTCATTTTTATATCTACTTATTAGTTCATTGTCTGGTGTTTTTTTGTTTTTAATTTTCTACCATAATTTATTCTTATTATTTATTCTTGTTATTAATTCATTTGTTATCCATTCTTTTCTTTTGGTATATTTCTCTTATTTTACTTTTGTATTTAATTTTTTATTTTTGGAATATACATTATTAATTTTTTTTATAATTTCTTCATATATATCCTCAGGTTCCTGTAATACATCTAAACATTCCCAATTTATTTCATTCAGTTCTTTAACTATTTGTGTATTGTTAAATATCCAATATTTTTCTTTTTTTCTTTCCTCAGATTCTTTTTCTTTTGTTAATTCATTATTCCACATCCACCCCATGATCATATAGTGGTCTGCAATTTTCTCTGTTAGGACGCCACCATTTAATTCTAATTTATTACTTTTAAAGAAAATATGATCTATACATGATTGTTGCAAATGATTTTCTCCATCTTTCAGTACTATTTCTTCTATTTCTTCTTTATTTCTTCATTTTCAGTACTATTTCTTCTTCTTCTAATAATAATAATAATATAATATAACAGCTTTATTACCAAAAACAAATGGTAAAAGGAAACTGGAAGGGATAAAACATTACCCTCTAACACAAGCCCCTATTAATTTTAAGTGGGGTAACTGGCAAAGAATGCAACATTTTAAGCTGTCAATCTATTCTAAGCTTCAAAACGGGCAAGTTGCTAACATTTGAAGATGGTAATTTTTTAGTCTTCTGTACAGCCGTGCCGGCTGAGAAGACTATTGCAATGACTTTGTCCGTCCGTCCGTCGCTTTTTTCAACTTCGCAACGGTACCAGAAATTGACGACCACTGTTTACAACGTTCGATTCAGTGTCAAAAGTTAGTTAAATAACATGGCAAATTAAAACATCGTTGCCTCCTTATAGCTAATAGACTTCTTCGACGTAACTAAATTAAATAATAACATTTCATCGTCGAATTGAAATCCTAAAGAGTTGTGTTAACGCAGCCGTAAAAACAAAAACATTTTAGCTTCGTTTAAAAGAGTCTTGTCGCGTTGTTGCATGAATGAATAGGATTACGATCGAACCAAATTCTCCATTGGCCTATCTGCTACTTACGAAACAAAAACTGCCGTTAAAAAAATTAGGCCTAAAAAATGAAAATTAGATCTAAAATCACGTTACCATGGCAACGTCAATAGTTGCTACGAGTCGCTGCTGCAGCGTTTCTCCTGTCCCTTTCCTACTACCACTGATCTATATTAGCTACGTTGCGCATTACGTTGTAACACTGTAATTGTGTGCGCGGAGGCATACCGTGTTGCAAAAATGAATAGGCTTACTGTATACAATCCAAATATCCGTTAGTTGCTACTTACGAAATTAAAGTTGTAAATTAGGCCTAAACGCTGACAATTATGCCTAAAACGTAAAATTAGCTTAAAAGCTAACACATTTGTAACGGGCAATTCTGATGGTTACTGTTATTAGATTATATAATAGAGATAGCTGTTGTAGTGCATGATAGAGGTGTGCGCCTCAACATTGGAAGTGGAGGAAGTGTACAGAACACCAATGCGACTAGATAGTCGCTGTAGCCCCTTGTTTAAAGTTGTGAAACAAGCAAAGATCCCATCGTTTTATGACGGCGCAATGTCTTAAATCGGAAACGAAGTGAAATTGCCAATATTTAAGGGGGCAGTTTACCGAGTTGGAAATAAATAAGTTTTAGTGTTTTAGCAATAAAGCAAAACGCTCTGAAACTTCACTGCTGCGTTATTCTACTTCGAGTGAAAACAATTATTGTGCTAACTGTAGTCATGTTTTAAAAAAAAATCAAATGGTCGTATTCTTTCTACAGCCTATGAATAACCTAAACGAATGCTAAAACATCTACTACACAATTAACGAAAGTAACAGATCTTTTGACTTCTATATCGATTGTAGACGCAGCGTTAGGCTGGGGTGGCTAACTAACATGATTGTACATTTACTTTGATTTCATCCTTAACACGATTGGTCTACAATCTAGTTATAGGACCTACGCTGTATTGTGATTGATACACAAACTGTGATTGATACACAAACTGTGATTGATACACAAACTATTCCACAAACTGTCTCGCAGCTAAGATGACGGGTCAGTCAGATTTGAACAGCTAATTTTATAAACAAATGAAAATAAGACGGTTGAGTTTAAAGGATGTCAGCATTATAAGATGTTAGATATGCAAGATGCCTACCGAAGCATCGGGTTTAAGATGCCAAACTGCTAAGATGGCGAAAACATCTTAAACACGGATGCCAAATTTTAAGATGCTAACGCATTCTTACTATAAGATGGCAACACCACCTTACTGTAAGATGCCAACAACGTGTTAAAAAAGGGTGCAAATATCACATCTTAGTTTAAAATGCTTAAGTTTTTTGCAGTGTACCGATCAGAAGAAAAAATGTGCTTTCAAAACCATCAAAAATATGGTATATTATATTTTCTGTAACGTACCGACAAGCAGGGCCGCTGACATTGGAACGACGAAAAAAACGTCAGAATAAACCAACCACATCTCACAACTAAAAACTAAAAAAAAATAATAACAAAACCAGTTCACTGATACAAAAGAAGGTGATGACAGGGCACACCTCAAACCATGAAAACAAAAAATTTTATTTCACCTATTGCTTCAAACGATATTGAACCAGGTTCAATTTCGATACTCTCTATATGCTCGCACAAAACCCACCAGTTTATAACCACATAATGCCTGAAAATAACACATTAAAGTAATTGGATCGGTTAGAGTGCAACCCCTTCGGTTATCTCAATTCTGACTACTAGATGGCGCCTGCTTCTACAACGTATTTCAGTTACGATCTTAGTTCCACTTTTTCTCAGTTATTTTCCAACATTATAGTCGCTATCTTTAAGTAAGTAAGTAAGTAAGTAAGTAAGAGACTTTATTGTGGAAACACAAAGGGTCAGGGAAGGGAACTTGTTTTATCCACTGACACCCTGCCCAAGTTAACGATAAACATAAATACAAAATTAAAACATGTGTATAAAACTAAAATTTGTAAATTTGCATATTCAAATTGAAAGCACTGCAGGCAAAGCCCTTGTCTAGTCTAAACTAAGTTTAACATATTTACTGAGATCAACCCCTCTCAGTTTTATTTTAAACGAAGCCAGTGACGGTGCTTGGACAACATCAGCCGGGAGATCATTCCATGGCCTCACCACACGGTGTGAGAAGAAAAATTTCCTACAATCCCTCTTAAAGGGGAGAACGACCAGTTTGAAATTATGGCCACGTGTATAATTCCCACTCCTCAAAGTAAAGAGGTGGTCCGGGATGCTGGTAAACCCACGCAATATCGAAAATGTCAGATTAAGGTCAAGTTTAAGCCTCCTTGTTTCAAGTGTCTCTAGTTGCAAGAGTTTTAGTCGTCCTGAATAGGATTTATTTCTGAAACCGGGTAAGTATTTAGTAAATTTTCTCTGTATAGATTCGATTAAATTAATATGTTTCAATAAATGGGGTAACCATACCGGACTAGCATACTCCAGAATTGGTCGTACAAAAACATTAAATGCCCACACCAGGGTTTCAATGCCGCGAGAGACAAAGCCCCGTTTGATTATGGCCAGCCTCTGTCGTGCCATTTTAACAATGTGGTCGTAATGGGCACCGCACTGTAGGTCGGCGGTCAACCAGACACCTAGGTCTTTTACAAGTGTGACCTGATCGAGGGCTTCATCAAAGAGTGCATAATTGTTCATTGGATTTTTTTTCCAATGTGGAAAGTCTTACATTTGTGTCCCGCAATTGGTAAATTCCAAGCCAGGGACCACGTTTCAATCTCCAAAAGTGAAGTAGACATGGCTAGATGATCATTGTGACTCCTGATAATGGTGTACAGTTTTACGTCGTCAGCAAATTTGGGACAGAAAACATTTGGATTTAAAAGCTTCAGATCGTTAAATCTTGAAATCTTGTTTTTAATGAAAGAGAATCGAATTGCCTACCGAAGTGTGGAGGCAAAATTATCTAAAATATACATTGTACTTTGGAGCAATATTTTAAGGTTGATTGATTGAAAGATAAATAAAAACTGTAAACGTGATATTTCCACCCGATATCTAGGAATTAAATCCTTTTCTTCATTAAAAAAGTGTGACTGATTTCAAATTAAACAACAAAATACCATAATATGCAGGTGTTGTTTGAAAAAATAGTACCTACTCTAATTCGAACGCAGAACGGATGTTAAATGTGACGAGGCTTGTTGACTAAGAAGGGCTGGATAGCAGTTCCAACGGTCGTCAGATCCGTGCGTTCGCAAATCTTAGCCAAATGACGTTTCATACACGTATGGAAGGCTATCGACGTAAAACTGCGGCATAATTCATTGATAAATTTTGCAGCCGAAACCCCATCTTTCCCGTTCTTGGATTGCATTAGTTGCCCGAAAGAGTAGAAAAACTAGAAAGTAATAGTATGTTTATGTTCTTGTAACGTGAAACCTGGATAAAAACAAAACCTTGTTCAAAAATGATTTATAAAGGCAGAAAATGCTGCAAAAAATACTAGGTTAAAAAAAAAACACGTCACTTTCCGAGGATTAGTCTTATGTCCCCAGAAATTTTTGTGTTGCGATTTGTCGGTTATTTCATGTTACATTACGAATGGACTGGCGGCAGTGGCTAGTAAGCCCTGCAATACCAAAATGAAGTTCTGTGTATTTATTACTTATTATTAATTTTGTTTCCAGATGGAGAAGTATGCCCCCCAACCCCCAATGACTCCATAATTTGTCAGTCCCACTCTCCCGACTGAATAGTTGCCATTGTGAATAAAAATCATTCCCCCCCCCCTCAAATTCCCGGCTCGCTTCCGATTTTAATCCCCCCCCCCCCCCTTCGCTTCCGTAATTACGCCGCTGCGGAATATTGACGTAACTTTTGGTTCAGACACGTCATATCGAAATCCAGCAGTTAGAGTAGAAAATAACGCATGACCCATCCGACCGGGAAATACTACCGACGAGAATGTTTTTTTCCCCATCTGATGGTATTTTTTTTCGCTCAAACGGTGATATTTTCTGTCTGAGCGCAGGATTTTTATTCAATGAGGTGGGAATTTTGCTTTCTACATAAAAGGAATTTCCCCCGTGTTATTAGAATACCTTTCATTATTAGTTACTAATGCTAAGAGCGTCATTTAAAACGCGCTGTAGAGTAGCCTAACAAAAAATGGGGGGATATCGGAGTCTCTCTCCCCCTCCTGACTCTCTTTCTGTCCGAGACTTAACTTTGTTTTGTACGCGTTTTGTAAGCGCTTTTTCCCCACGCCTATTTTTTCCCAGATGTTTTTACGACTGTCATTATGTAGTGACCGAAACTGCAGAAATGCACAGGGAACAACAGTAATAATGGTACTTTACCAAAACTAAACAAGTATCAACAAATGCAAAAATATGTAAATCTACTTCGGATTAGAAAGTAAAAAACGTGAGGAGGAATATTTTACAAATCGAAGAGGAGGGTAGCCAGTCAGATTACCCCGACCTACACGGAGTGATTATCTTTCTACAACTTCATAATTTTGCAACTGAGGGAGAAAATGGGTCGAAAACCAAATCAATCCACACCATACCTATCGAAATCAAGAATAAAGTCGATTTCTGATATAAAATTGAATTTGTCACGGGATTTGTTTCCGTATAACGGCAATGTTTTTAAAAATTGTAATGCAATGTAAAGAATATAACCAAACTCAAACGATTTGCTATAAAAAAAAACGTTTACGGTGGCTAGAGTGGATGCCCGGGCACAGCGGACGCTTCAACTCTCCCCAATCATAACTGCCGGAAACTCACTTCCGGAATACACGAAGAATAAACCTCTGGCAGTACGCAGTCAGAACTGTGGAGGGCAACGCTGTGCGCAGACTTCCTTTGTTATACTGCTTTGTTTTAGTTTCGTACCGAAATACTGGTTTACCTCACTAATAAAATCGTGAGCTAAAAATAAAGCTATTCCGTAGATTACTTTCTTCCTTTGGATTTTTTTCCATTGGAATATATATCCTCTGGGTTTTCTTTATTTGGTTTTATTT
Source organism: Lithobius niger (assembly GCA_023313725.1). Classification (NCBI taxonomy): domain Eukaryota; kingdom Metazoa; phylum Arthropoda; class Chilopoda; order Lithobiomorpha; family Lithobiidae; genus Lithobius; species Lithobius niger. The sequence goes on from JAHWFP010199546.1 coordinate 16,683, forward strand.
TCCTGGATTGCCTTGGCCGTTTAGCCACGTAACGGACTTGTTCACAGTCCTCAGCACATAATACTAGTTGCGCCAGACAGAACAAAACATGCAACCATACAAAAAATATGCTCCACTTTGTGATTGAGTCTCTATGGATTGGATAGCCAGAACTTTTTTTTTATCAAATGGAAAAACAATTCTATCTGACGAGAAAATAAAACCTTTATCTGATGGAGTGAACTTTCCATCTGATGGGTAAAATTATATGTGGCGGGTGCAGACATTTTCTATCGGATGGATGTTCGCTTATTTCGACCTGATGGATTTTCGGTCTGATACGAGATCAGCAAATCTTCTTTTTTGTGTGGGTTTGAAGTTTCTTTGTACTTTGTTAAGAGAGGTGTGGGTTGAATTTTTGTTTTTTTGTTTTTGCATTGTTTTTTTTTTTTTATCTCGCAACCCATATGATTAGAATTCGGCGATACGGCTATCTGATCACACATTTGTTCCCCCCCCCCTCCCCTTTCGAAAATATTGACTGGTCCCTGAAACCAAGGAGAATGAACTACAGAGCAAAAATATCGCAGGAAAAATGAGAACGGAAATAAAAGGGCGAAGGGAATAAGGACAATTAAAACCATATCGTCTAAAAGGTTCGCGAAAGCCACTCACGCAAAAAGAGCCGCGGAAATTGTGAAATTGATATATGGGGTTACTACTTTCCTATTTTTTGATTTGTAGAACATCTTGCCTCATACTCACTTTTTCATTCTAATCCGATTACACTAGACTACCTGTGTTACAAATTCCAGATATTTTTTTTGGTCGATTTATAATTTATTGATGTATGGATGAAGTATTGAAGCAATGGAGCGCAATCTAAGTTAATATTTGGAAGCACAACGACGTGAAACGTCATTTGGCTCGGATTTCCGTACGCACGGATCCGACGAGCGTTGGAACTGCTATCCAGCCATTCTTAGTCAACAAGCCTCGTCACATATAACATCTGTTCTGAGTTCGAATCCGATTAGAGTAGGTACGATTTTTTCATACAACACCTGTATATTATAGTATTTTGTTGTTTAATTTTATATCAGTAACACATTTTTAATGAAGAAAGGGATTTAATTCATGGATCTCGGATGGAAACCACGTTTACAGTTTTTATTTATCTCTCAATCAGCCTACCTTAAATTATTGCTCCAAAGTAGAAAAATATATTTTAGATAAGTTTGCCTCCACACTTCGCTCGGCAATTCGATTCTCTCTCATTAGAAACAAGATTGACTCTATTATGTTGGAAAATAACTGAGAAAAAGTGGAACTAAGATCGTAACTGAAATACGTTGTAGACGATGCTGGCGCCATCTAGTAGTCAGACTTGAGATAACCAAAGGTGTTGCACTCCCTCTTAAGCTGTTCCCTCGTCCGATCCTGTACTTCCGTCCAACTCACAGGTTCTGTTCTGACTTGTGGGATTGAGGCTTAACGACGCGTCGACAGCCAGGTCATTAGTTCCAACCTCAGTCACAGTGAATTGGTTCGGGTTGTCACTGCGCCACACCTTATAGAGAAGTTAAACAAACCCCGAGTCTAGATCTTATCGTGGATCTGTAACTCCTTCAAAAATAGAAAATAAAAAAAAAACAGACATGAGGACAGCCTTATCGCCTAATTGATGCGCTTTATCTCGCGAAGGATGGAAACGGCGACGAACACCATCAAGATGGTGACAATCAACAACCAAGTGTCGGACCTTAAGTGGCCGTCGACACCAATGACAATCATGAGTATAACCCTCTCTCCCCGCTCAAAAGGAAAAAGTAAGTTTGGTGTGACCATTGTGTAAACGGACGAACCACTCCTCTTCACGGCGAATGCGGCGACCAGCAGAGTGCCATTCCTGGACAGTGCCTTTAATAGCTCGCAATTAAGGTCGTTTATTTATCTTAAACATAATCTTTGACACGTTGCAACTAAGACCGAGGGTACACGTAGGTTTCTTACGTCGCTTCATCTTACGTCGCTTTACCTTACGTCGACTTGAACTCGCATCGCTTTAGGAGAGAGGTGGTTACACGGAGGTTGTAGTTGGAGTGAGTTAAAACGACAGCGGGGGTTCCTGCGTCGCGTTTATCTAATCCCCCCCATCAAGCAAACCCCTCTCTATTGCCAAGTCCCCATTCAGCCAGCTGGCTTTCGACTTCGTTTTAACGAAGTGACAGGTGGCCGTCCTAGTTTCGTGACGTTTACGCGCGCACTTTTCAACCAATCACAAAAAAGCAGTCCTTAGAGCGACGTAGAAAATGGGTTTTAGGTGGGTACACGTAGGTTGTTAAAGCGCTTAACTCCTTACGTCGACGTATCGAGGTGGTTTGAGATAAAGTGACTTGAAAGTGGTTTTAGGTGGGTACACGGAGGTTCTTAAAGCGCTATAAGCACTACATCGACGTAAGCTACGTCGACGTAAGATGAAGCGACGTAAAAAACCTCCGTGTACCCTCGGTCTAAGTTGAGTTGTGCTTAGTTTGTTTTCTACTGATGTGGGCTTTACTCTGTTACAGCTACTTGCAAAGCAGACTTATCATTGAAATGTTGCATGGTTTGTATTTCTTGTGCATTATGAAAGTAAATAATTATTAAAATATGTCACCAGCAAAAATCATACACTAGAAATAACGTGTTACAGTAAGCCACGTTTTTGCACTTACGTTTCATTTAATTCATGTGACCCAGATTCGAAACGACGAATCATTTCATCTCCAGATCAGTACAATACCACCTCTACCGATATGGCTATACTTGCACACTAGTATAAAGATAACTCATTGAAACCATTACTTAGTTACAACCGTGGCCAGGACTCCATTCGACGAAATGTGCTCGCGCATATATGCAATGGATAGGGAATACAAATCAATACACTCGTGAGGCTCAACGGATAAGGAATAAATAGACATAAATCACCTTCATTAAGCTGCTTACTGTACTACGTTATTTCTAGTACAGTATCAGTATGCCTAGAAACTACTTAGTGTCTGGTTTTCGTTTATGGCATTTTTTCCCCCAATTTAACAATATATTATTTAAAGTGATTTATGTACAGGTATTCTCCTTCGTTGAGTCTTATGAATGTGTTTTGATTGGTATTTCCTCGCCATTGCATATGACCGAGCACATCGGTCGAATCTGGAGTCCTGGTCACGTTTGTGGCCTTAATAACAGGTTCAATGAGTTATCTTTATGCCAGTGAACAAGTGCCCATATCGGTAAAGGGGATGGTAGTGACTCAGGGTGCGCGTTCAAAAGCTCATGATAATCTCCCTGGTTTTTCCAGGTTTTCCAGATCAATACTAACACTTTTCCCTGAATTTTTTTTGGTTGAAGGAGGGTTCAGTACAAGACTAAAACATTTTTTTTTTCAGATTTCACTCAAATCGCAGTATCGCATTGCTTTGCTAAATCAAAAAATTGCACTTCCCTAACTGGTATTGGGAAAGAACAGGAAAAGACCACAATCTGAACAAAACTAAAAACTAACTTAACGTGTAACGTCCCACATTGCTGTGGCCTAAATAGATTTCGCTTTATCTGAAATGAAACAAAAAGGAAATGAAGTAGTTTTAACTGAAATAAATGAAGGTTTTTAGAAGTAAAAAATTAAATCCGAATTACCTATTCTTTATGAGTGAAAGATTTTCCGGAGAATATTCAAATTCCCTGATTTTCGGTAAATATTTTCAAATTCTCTGATTGTTCCCTGAATTTTCCAGACCTGATAAATTCCCTGAATTTTCCCGGTTTTCACGATTATCCAGGTAGAACGCCACTCTGTGACTGTTTCGCCAGTTCGAATCTGGGTTAGAGCACTTGAATGAAACTAAAAAGTAACTTGCCGTGTTCCGATATTTCTAATTTATGATTTTGGCTGTTGAGTTATTTCCAATCTTCTTACATTATAAACCAAAGTCTCATAGCAGAAATGAAGCAACCGCAACGACGACCCCCGTGCGAGTGTGTCAATTCTTTGGCTTGAAGGTGAAACGGGGACGTTGTTGCCCTGAAAAGAAGTTGAAATTGGCACATTGTTGCATCGACTAACAATTTGCTCTAACAATTATCTTTCTAACAAATCATCGTGGTAATCTCAAGGGCAAGTATTACATGACGTCATGCACACTTCTTTTTCACACGGTACGCATCGCTTAAGCCACAGCGAAAGACTGGAAGTGGGGGTGGGGGCCAAAGTGAGCTGTTACCATTAAGCATACGATTACTCATTAACTGAACCTAGAAGAGAACAAACAAACAAACAAGCACGGGAGCCGGGAGCCGGGTACGTGTTCAACTATGAATAGCAAAGAGGAGAAAGGGAAGGAAACCAAGAGGAGAGGGAGAGACGGGATAAAAGGAGGAGGGGAGAGGGGAGGGAGAGGATAAGCGGAAAGGGGAAGTGTTACACAAACAAAAATCGACTGTTGCAGTGAACGATCAGGCAGCACCAAGCAAATACTGGGAAACAACCACGGGTAAAACAAATCCTGGGGCGAAGCCGGGTACGATGCTAGTTTTCCTTTATATTATTTACATCGTTTATGTGTATTTATTTCTCCTCCTACACTTTTGAGGGCTTGATTTAAATTAAATATGTCTTAGTGCTGTGTAGGCCACTAAAAATTAATTAAGTGATTTCCAGGATCGCACGCATGCGTTTTTTTTTCTTAGCGCACGAAACGTTATTTATGACATTGACTTAAAAAAGGTACCAATCACGCATCAGCACTTTCATGAAACGTTATCTGGAACCGATGGCCACATGACCTCTTTGCTCCATTCACATGGTCGCCGAAACCGAATCTAAGAATCGTACAGCGGCATGTCACAGCTATAAACTATGACTTTAATGCAGGAAAAAATGAAAAGTACGCGGATCACGGCCAAAAACGGCATGCGTCCGGGTAATCACATGTACATTGTGCAACTTTTGCATGCTGATACTGGTATTAAAATATTGAACTTGTAATCGACAACAAAATTTAAGCTACTGATTTCGTTTTGTTTGGTAAAAAAAAACCATCGCCCGCATCACGAATAAAACGAAAAAAAAACACCGTCCTCTCCCATCAATGTTTTTAGTACCACTCCCGAAAACCACTTTATTCATTTTTAGCGGCCTTATCACCTACTAGGAATCGCATGCACGATTTCTCTCTGCGGATACGTCTACGTAACTAGTGGTTTTGCAAACATTAGACCTCGCTGCCACCCAACCACTGTGACACTCCTTCGGGCATATATCTGCATGCATTTGGACGTATTTTGGACCGGAATTTTGAATTTTGATGAATGGATATGCAATCAAGTACCTACGTAGTATTTTAATAAATATCTTTACTAAATTCCATTCGAATTGCGTCAAGCATTTGGTTAAAACTGACATAAACAGTTTTTTTGGATGCAGATTTGGCCTCCATATTGAATTCTTCCAAAACATGAATGAGCCCTTTCTTGATGAATATGTTGTACTGAATATTCGTGATCAGTGTGTTCAATCTTATGACAGATTTTAGAAGTAACAAGTCTACAGCTCTCTTGGACCATATTTTGTTCCGCCATTTAAAATTATTTTTTGCAACAGGTACAAAATCAAGTACTACGCCTTCATACGGCTCTTTTTTGCGTAGGTTTGACAAACTAAGTCTTACCACATTTTGCTGAATTGCCACGAAAAAGAGAGAAGTATAGGCATTGAATGTCTGCAAATTTTTTTAGCTTATGAGCACGCATTCGAGGAAACATGATTTGCTTATTTTAGTTCGACCATATGCACTAGTTAGTAATGAAAAATTTGAGAACCGTCAACGAAAATTCTTGAAGTGGTGTCGCTCTGTTTGCTACATGGCTGACAGTGAACGCCTCAAAAAGGTCTAAACTTAAAACACTTTCAGGAAGGTTCAAAGGAAGATGCTTTATCCTTGCCTATAAAATTCTTACTGTGCGCTTCGAAATCGTGTCTTCCCCTTTCTGCATTGATCAAGCTGTAATTTCTTGCAGCCGAACTCACCTACCAACGTTGTTTTTTTTTCCTTCTTTTTTTAAAATCACGAAATGTCTTGTTCAGTTTTGATTTCCATACCTCTGGAGCGCATTGATTCTGTCCCTTCGCTTAAAAACATTAAGGCTAGGCTTCATGAAGGCATGTAGTAATTTCCTTTTCGGGTTGGGATTGAGATGGGTGCTTTTAAGCCATGGGCTTGTTGGTGGCGAAGTCACATTTTATTCTATTCTGTGCTCGTTCAGTCCCCTAACTAGTCCCCTAGTTAGCCTGTTTTCACATCTGTGGAATGTTTGTTAGTGACCAAACGTGGTCCTTTCCTCTTTTGCTTGCTTTGAGTGAAATAAATTTCTTTCGTTCGTTCCGTCAACGTTTCCTGAACATTATGTAATATTTTACGTCAGTTTTTGCTTGACTCCATCATCATTATAAATAAGAAAGGGTTTTTTATGATGGACATGTTTTTTTGTAATGAGGCCTGGTTTTTGCTAAGGAATCTTTGTCAACAAAAAGTAGTTGGTGAACAGGCATGTTTTAGTTTAGTGCTTCACAATGAAAAGACCAAAATATGAATGGCCGGCCAAAGCAAACCGGTCAAAATACTTGTAGAGATACACACGTATGAAATTCGTTCTTTGAAATTAGCGTTCATTGCAAAAGCTTACACAAGGAACTGGTGTGCTTTTTAATAAAAATAGTAGTGGTATATTTTCTATAAATTGTACTTCTTATTCAATATTTGTAATCTTTTTTTCTCGATGTGAGGTTGTCTATTGTTGTAATAAATTATGTAATCTTTTGTTTCTATTGTAGGTTTAAAAAAATTGTAGGAGTAAAAGAAATATCTGTTGCTATTAGCTGTAAATTATCCCAACCTGTGCAATGTCGACATAATAGTTTAAACTTTTTTTTTCAGTGGTAACTGGTTTGACCAAATGTTGCCCGATAATTATTCAGGTTACGATCCTCCAGGTTCTGTTACTACCAACGGAAAAGTCTCTGGTAAGTTAAAAATTCAGTTTTTATGAATTTGGTTTACGTTTGCATGAAACATCACTCTTGCTCCACAAAATCATTTACAGCGAAGTTTGTATGTCCTGCAACTTGTATTCTATTCTCCTCATCTAACCTAAAAAATATATTGAATATTTTTTAAGCAGTCAATTTTAGTGTCTGAATGAAGAGGATAGCATACTGAGGCATCAAACTGG
>JAHWFP010199547.1:11479-27351 GCA_023313725.1 Lithobius niger
AATAGTTATTGGTTAAAATCGAGCGGTTATCGATTTTTAACCAACGGCTCCGATTATTGGCCAGCTCATACATACATACGAGAGCCGGACAATAATCGCAGCCGTGGGTCAAAAATAGATAACCGCTCGATTTAAACAATAAATTATTTATATCACGGGTGGGACGTCAAGCTAATTCTTATTTAATTAAAACGTTTTGTGTTTGTGAAAATTGCTTCAAGAAATACGGTAATACCTTATGTCAAAATGAATGAAGGTCATTCCATTTTAGTTTGTGAAAGGGGAGGTGGGTGTTAGACGGACGATTCTTTGGCAGGTATGCAGCCTGTAGGCTACGCTCAAGTTTGTGTAAGGAGGGGGGGGGTGGGAGTTAGACGATGCGTTTGTTTCGCAAGTCTTGGCTGGTAAGCTAGCTCGCTCGCTTTGTTCGGAGAGAATAAACTTCGATATGAGAGGAAGCAGGGATAAAGGACATTGTGCCGACATTCTGGCAAGGTAAGTAATTCTTTTTGTGCGTTTGTAGTTTGAGAACTTTTTGAAATCAGCGGTAATAGCCTAATTTCATTTGGGATATTCCGGCAAGTGAAGCAATTCCTTTTGTACGTTTTCATTGCGTTATGGTTTTCGATGCTATATAATTTTGGTTGTGGTGTGTGCGTTCCCGTCGCGTGATCCGGAAGTGTCAAAAGTGTTGAGTTATTGGCCAAAGTGTGGGTTATCGGCAAAAGTGTGGGGTAACTTGATAACCCACACTTTTTGCGATGACGCACACTTCCGCTCACGGTTAACGGGATTTAACCTACGGAAATTTAGCATGGCGTTGAGTTAGCGTGACGTCACAGCCGTGGTATAAACATATTTATACTAATTCAAACAGCATTAACTGACTCTATTTCGAAATGAAATTAATTAAAAACATTTTCCTCTGAAGACAAAATACGTCTGGTATTTATCACACACAATACGCACTATGACTTCACAAATTCTTGTTGTCTATCCACCACCGAAAACAAATCACACAATAATATTCTACCTCACAATATACAAAATCGTAAGTGCAGTTTACAAAATTCCAAAATATCTAGGTTAAGAAGTCCTAAAATAAGGGTGATCATAACTGTCTGCAACAATTCCATTCCTGTAAATGCGAATGAAATCAGTCAAATCAAAACTTAACCCTTTACTGCCCTACGGCATGTACAGTGACCGGCTACTGAACGGCAAAAAACAATGTGAGCTTTATGAGGGCTCCCCGGGAACGTCGAGAAAAGCCACCAGCAACACCCAGTGGTCAATGTCATCGTCTCCAAACCAAATAATGGTTCGAATCCGACTGCGACCGACCCACTATCGTATGGGACTTACAAAAAAGTCAACCGCTTTGACACGGGCATTAAAGAGTTAACACAACCAGGAGCCGACAAACACAATGTTCATTTTTTCCTGAAACAACACTTTGACTTTTCGTCGAATGTAATGACAGCTCTTCCACCCAGAGTTCCAGCTTCCATACGCGTCAGCGTTTCCGGCGCTTGGCTTAATTTGATCGGCGTAACTTGAGGGACGATCTTGTGATCGGCAGCAAATCGAAGAGCGTCACGTAGATCATGAGGTGATCCAGACGGTGATCCCATGATTCTAATACGACCCATGATGAGACTGGCGGGTGATACCTGAATGGGTTCTGAATCTAGTCCCAGTACCACGAGGGTACCATCAGGGGCAAGCCCCCCAATGGCGTCGTTGGCGGTCTTCGTTGATGGGGCTGTGTGTATAATGACGTCGGCTCCTCCCCACTCCTGTAGGGCTTTTGCAAGATCAGTTTCCGATGTGGCGATGTAGTGCGAAGCTCCTTGTTCTCGGCAGGTCTTTTCAGCTCCTCTGCTACGGGATACAGCAGCAACAGTAGCCCCCATGGCCCGCGCATACTGCATTCCCAGTTGGCCCAGTCCTCCCGTACCAAGAACTGCAACACGATCGCCAAATTTCAAATCGGCAACACGCAGAGCATTGAAGACTGTCAGACCAGCACACATGATGGGTGCACACGAGGTAGAGTCCAGTTCATCGGGGATGGGGGCGACATGATCGGCTTCTGCTAAGACGTACTCGGCGTATCCTCCGTTGGCTTGCATACCAGTCCCCTTAAGTTCTTTGCACAGAATCTGGTCACCACGCACGCAGAGATCACAATATCCACACGACGAGTACAGCCAGGGAAGCCCTACTCGGGTGCCGACCGTAGGCCACTTGACCCCTGGTCCAACTTCGGTGACGGTGCCAACGACTTCGTGGCCAGGTACGCAGGGAAACATGGATGGAGCATGGCCAAGCTTTTGACTGACTTCTGTGAGACACATACCACAAGCATGGACTTTAAATACGATTTGCCCTAAACCAGGTTTGGGTTTAGGGATTTCACATATCCTCAAGGACTTGTTGACGGCGTCGAAGATGGCTGCCTTCATCATTTTCAATCTGTTACGTTTGCACGATGAATAGGGGAACGTTTTTCTTTACGTTCTGCTTCTACTAGAAACCACCTGTCCTGTGAAGGGCTCAGCACGTCAAACGCCGCTTGCTGGCGCTCGAATCAATTACACGCGGATGAGGAAGATAAGCCAAGGCCAGGAGTTACATAACGACAAAAGAAAAAAAACATTCTGCCCTGAACAAACAATTCTGTAATGATTGAAAGGAAAGAAAGTAATTCTACGATTCCTGTATTTGCTTTAATTACAGACATGGAAGGAGGGAAAGAAGCTGTTATGAACAAGTTGGGGAAAAAAAATTCTTGCAATCACGGCTTTTATTTGTCGACATAGCCTTATCGCGTGAGGCCAGACAATTAGCGTGTTCGTTCTTCCATGCCACTGTTACTGAATTAAGATTGAAAGAAGAGAACAGAAGGGCTCCGTACGTGCGCTTATGCTCATGTCGAGTGTGGCATGCAAAACATCCTTACCATTGACCCACTCCGTTCTGAGATGTCCGTAGGAGTAGACACAATTCGATTATTTACCCCCCCCCCCTTTTTATTGGCGGAGCGAGCGAGCGAAGCGAGCGAAACGTAGCCTATAACGGACACCAAATTGCAAAATGTTGGTCCGTCCGTTGGTTGCACATTTTTAGTCTGGGTGGAGCACAAACGAAAGATCGGATTGGAATGAAATTTGGTACAACGTTTCATACCCTAATTAGTACTGCTGAGCCAAAATTTGCCGTAAATCGAACAATTATTACGGTAGAAATTTTTTAATTTTGAATTTATTTCTAACACTCACCATTGTAAAGTTGGAATCCTGAATAGTTAAGGAATTCCGACGAAGCATACACCATCGGACTGATTCTTTATTGAGCCTAGAGGGGCCTACAAAACCATTCTCTCATGCCTATAGTTACCGCGGTCTATCTTGAGTTCGCCCCAGAACGAATACAAATAATCGATTGTATGTTTTCGATTGTAATAATAATGTAATAATAATAATAATAATGTAGGTCCGTTGCAAACGCAACTGGAATTGCAAGGACCTGGTGGTCACTAACTGCCATCCGATGTTAAAAGTTTAAAACGATGATGATGGCTCGACTGCATAGGAAGGGTAGATGGTATTGGGTTGGGGTCACGAATGCCTTACCACCAAGGTTAGACCTACCAGGGGGGACACAATGGTCCCCGATGGCATCGCCAAACGTGAGGGACAAGTGAGGGGAAAAGCCGGGTATCATTGTCAATGTTTCTTAAAATAATAAAAAATAATAAAATAAAATAAATGTAAATCGTAGTATAAAGCTTGGCCAAAACCAATTGTCAATATTAGTAAAGATAATAAAAATTAAAATAACAATAATAATACAAAAAGCATCCAAGAAAAAGTTAAAATACTATAATGGTCGCTTAAGGAACACATTTAGAGGCTCCTTAAGGAGCAATCTGCAAAAACCCGATAAGGTGTTTGCACATACGGTTTCTGAGCTCAGGGCATTCCAAATTTTGGCGACGCGCAGTGAAAAAAATTTCTTTCTACAGTCCGTAATGGAACCCTGAATCACGAGTTTCCATTGGTGCCCCCTAGTGAAATGGGTCTTTGGCGCGACGTCAAAGAATGGAAGATCAACAGGATTAATACAATGCAATATCTTATAAATTAAAATCAAATCGGACCTGATCCTACGTAGTTCCAGTAAGGCTAAGCCGCACCTGGAAAGTCTATCCTGATAGTGTAAATCACGCAGCCCAGGAAGTTTTTTGGTGAATTTACGTTGTACAGATTCAATCAAGTCATTATCCTTTGCCAGATAAGGCGACCACACAGGTGATGCATACTCCAGAATAGGGTGCACAAATACCTTAAATGCCCAAATTTTGTGTGATAAACTCCCCGAAATAAAGCATTTATTAATAATGGCCAAGCGCTTGAATGACAGTGCACAGATCTTCTGGCAATGTAGAGACGATTTCAAATCATTAGTGAACCAAACGTCCAAATGCCTGACTTCTTTAACATATGGGAGATTAATATTATTAATGGAGTAGTTATAACAACCGTTTAAATTTCCAGTGTGGAACGAGAGACATTTATTTACCGAAAGTGGTAATTGCCAGGTATCAGACCAGGTTTTAACATACAAAATTTCATTTGCCAACGCTACAGATGGGCCGAGGAACAGGTTTTCTGCACCAATCTTAATATCGTTGGCGAACTTGCAGCCGAAAGTATTTCCATTTGTAAGATTTAGATCATTAATGTAAAGAACAAATAAAAGTGGACCGAGCACTGATCCCTGTGGGACGCCACATATGGTTTTAACCACCGATGAGCGAACATTTTAAACTACCACCTGTTGAGTGCGATTTTGGAGAAAAGTTTTGAGCCAAGACCAAAGTTTGCCGCTGATACCATAGCTACTTATTTTGACCAGAAGTTTGCGATGGATAACCATTTCAAAAGCTTTCTTAAAGTCAAAATATATCGTATCGCAGGGTGCTCCTACGTCGGAAGCGGATGTCCAGCGGTCAAGTACCGATAATAATTGGTGGGATGCAGACCTGCCAGGGAGGAAACCAAACTGGTCTCCACCAATAATTGAAGTTTGCTCAAGAAAATTTATAATTGTATCTCTTAAAATTGACTTCATCACTCTACAAATCACAACAGTAAGGGAAATAGGTCGGTAGTTTAAAGGGTCAGAGGGGGAACCCTTCTTAAAAACAGGAACCACCAATGCAGTGCTCCAGATTGAAGGAAGTATCCCTTGTTCAAAGGAGCAAGTAAAAAGTTTAGTTTAGGTGGGTAACTAATTTCACAACAAATCTGCTTGAATAAAAATGCCGAAAGTCCGTCTGGACTACATGAGAAACTTGTTTTCAAAGCATTAATAGTACGAGAAACAATACTTTCTGAGAAGAGAACCTCGCAGCATTCCTCGCAATGGGTATCATATGGAGGAAAGAAGGTGCATTGATTTCCATCATCTATGACAGAATTTGATGCAAAGATTTTGCTAAGTGTGTTGGCTTTATCTCGTTTATCAGTTTGATAGGTATCATCAAGTTTGAAGGGTGGGATTGACCTTGAAGTTTTTACTTTACGCCGCCTACAGAACTTGAAAAGAGCATTTTTATCCCCCAAACGAAGTATTTGTTCCTCTGCAGAACAATGCCATGCTTCTACAGTACTGGAGTACAGCTTGCGAGTGGTGTTGTAGATTGCAAGACTATCACTGTTTGGATTTGCTTTATAAGCTTTCCAAAGTTTTAATTTACGATTTTTCAATTTGACAATATGGTTGAGTTGCCTATTTCTAGAGTACTGGTGCGTTGGTTTCTCCCTGCAAGAGTCTATGTGGCTTTTGAGGAGCGGGTGGAAACACTCCCATACTTGTTCCACATTTTTGTGCTGAAGGAAAAACAGGTTCTCCCAGTTAATATTTCACAACGAGTCTCTGAGACTGGAATAATTTATTTTTCCTGGCCGGTGAGGTTCAATGCCAGAAACCTGTTGATCTTGGGCATGAAAAGCTCTGTTTACCTTAAACGAAACGGTACAGTGGTCACTGTTACCAAAGTGGTCGCCCACCGTAACATTAAAAACGACAAGGTCTTCCTGTGTGAAGATCAGGTCCAAAATGTTTTCTTCCCTAGTTGGCTCCTCCACATGTTGTGTGAGACCGAGCAAGCGGTCTCATCCAGAAACATAGTAGAGTACCTTGTTGATATCCTAGATGGTTACAAAAACAATGGCGGCCGTCGATTAAAGCCGCTCCCTCCAGGAAGATGTAGCTGCTCATAAAATACCTGCAGGACTCAAGTTACGCTGCGCGTACAATAGTCTACTTAACCTAACTTAACTAATCTTAAATCCCGACTAAATACATCGCCCGAAGGCCACACTGCACCAAGCAACCGTAAGAAACAAATCGACGCAACAGTGAACAAGATGACGTGAGTACGCAACACGACAATAACAGAACGAATGAAGAATTGTTACTTTCCCCATTGCTAGTATAGTAAAGATTTCGGTGGACTTCTTGTAGTCTAGCTAGTACAATTAGCTAAAATTTTAACGTTGCCTGGAACTAATTCAGAAGGACATGAAACTTGGTAGATATGTTCCGAATATCATTGTAAACTTTATCTTAAAATTCCCAACCTTTCCCACTTGAGCTCCTGCCGCCATCTTGGAAAATGACGGCCGTTTTACCGTTTTTTTGACCGTATAGCTGAATCGATGCATTTTTTAAAAGGAAGATGTGTTAGAAAATTGCTTAATACACTGTATTTAGCAACTTTTTAACACATCTTCCTTTTTTTAAATGTATAGATTTTGCTGTACAATGCAATCTAAAATAAAAATAACAGCAGTTTTAGCGTTTTTTTTTTTTTACCGTCTAGCTGAATCTATGCATTTTTTAAAAGGAAGATGTGTTAGAAAGTTGCTTATTATCTTGCATCAATTCAGCTATGCGGTCAAAAAACGGGAAAACGCCCGCTATTTTCCAAGATGGCGGCGGGAGCTCAAGTGGGAAAAGTGGAGAATTTTAGGGGAAAGTTTACAATGGCATTCGGAACACATCAACCAAATTTCATGTCCTTCTGAATTCAAAAAGCTGATTCTACCGTACTATTGACAAAGACTGAGACACACGTAAACCTACTTATGGAAACCTACTAAAGCGAATAGAAAAAAAAAAGATCGTAAAACTGGATTTTCGGCTTTTTATCTCGTAATTACTACGAAAAAATGGAGTTTATCTAAATGGACCACAAATACATGATAGTTCCCCAAAACAAAACTTATTAAGGATTCCCGCCGAGCTATTCGGCCATTTGAAGTCGTGATATCAAATGCCAATCTCTTTCGCCAAGTGAATCCCACCGAATATGGCTTCAAACCTTAATTGAAGTACTATGAAAAATTGTGCACATTTTTTATTAACCTTCGAACTATTGCTCGGTAAGATTAACTTAAAACAAAAAAGCTTGGCGTTTGATATCACGACTTCAAACGGCCGAAGAGCTTGGCAGGAATCTTTAACAATTTGGGGGAGGGGGGACTCAGCACGGAGAAATCATTAGTTACAATCACATGAAGAGCCCGGTTTCCATGCACTATCGTCTCCATGGAGACGACGTAACCGACTTATTTTCAAGTCCCAACAAAATTTAAACTCCTATAAATCTCATGCTCAAAAAAAAAAAATAATAATGAATAATGATAGATGAAAAAGAACGAAAAAAAAACACGATTCGTTTCCTTGAACAAACATGATGTTGCGGAAAATGATGGAGTAGCGAGATATTAAATCATGACGCTACACCATTTTTTAAATTATGAGTGGATTCAAGTGGGAGTTGCTGACCTTGACATGACGCTGAGATGAAAGTGAACAGACCTTGGCCTACTTCCTACTCGCAACGCTACATCACGAAAATAAACATGGATAGCAAAAAGGTGCACCGGAAGAACGTTTCTTTCCCACAATCATTAACCTGCGCAACAAGAGGCACGTCAGAATACGTTTACTGGGTGCGGGGCACCTTTCCGATATTCTCCATTCCCGAGTTTTCCAGCTGGTAACGTCTAATCAATTACAAATTTCGACCGCAATTGCGTGTTTGTTGACCAGTTGCGCTCAAAGCTACACGCTCCTTCGCAGTAAGTCACTAGCTCGACATATAAACAATTTTTAGCCATTGTTCGTCAACGAAATAAGTCCTTCAACACAAAAATGATGAAAGCTGCGGTTTTCGATTCTGTGCGCAAAGGGTTACGACTGTGTGAACTTCCAAAACCGAAAGCAGATTTGGGGCAAATCGTCATCAAAGTCCACGCATGCGGAATATGCTTCTCGGAAGTGAGCCAGATGCACGGTCACTTTCCCTTCGCACGATTTCCGAGCGTCCCCGGACACGAAGTCGCCGGGACTGTAGTCGAGAAGGGATCGGGGGTGACCTGGCCCCCGATCGGGACGAGAGTTGGGCTTCCCTGGCTGTACTCTTCGTGCGGACACTGCGATCACTGCGTTCGCGGTAACGAAGTTTTGTGCAAGTCTCAGGATATAACGGGCGTCACCGTCAACGGTGGTTACGCCGAATACGTCGTGGCACCGGCGAAGCACGTAGCTCCAATCCCGGACGAATTGGACCTCACGTCGTGCGCTCCTATTATGTGCGCCGGACTGACCGTCTTCAACGCGCTGCGACGTTCCGACTTGAAGTTTGGGGACCGTGTCGCCGTTCTGGGCACGGGAGGGCTCGGTCAACTCGCTGTCCAGTACGCCTCTGCCATGGGTGCCACCGTGGCGGCCGTGTCTCGCGGCCGGGGTGCCGAAAAAACCGTGCGTGCTCAGGGAGCGTCGCACTACATCGCCACGGCCGAAAACAACGTCGCCGAAGCTCTACAAAAGTGGGGAGGTGCCAATGTGATCATCAATACTGCTCCGTCCACCAAGTCCGCCAACGACGCTGTTGGGGGACTCGCCCCCGATGGAACCCTCACCCTTCTCGGTTTCGATGCAACGCCCGTGACCGTGTCGCCGATCAGCCTCATCATGGGGCGGGTCCGCGTCATGGGTTCTCCCTCTGGCTCCCCCCAGGATCTGCGTGATGCCCTCCGCTTTGCCGCCGATCACAAGATCATTCCCCAAATCACTCCCGTCAAACTAACCCAAGCGGGAGACATCCTGACTCGCCTGGAATCTGGCACGCAGGGAGGAAGGGCTGTTATTACATTCAACTAACTTAGTGCGAACTTTCACAGACATTATGGTGTAACTTTGTGTTAAGTTCGAGTAAGGGAGCGTTCACAAATTACGTAACACTTTTTTCTAGCAATTATGTATACGCCTCCCCCCCCCCCCCCAATCACCCTTTGTAATACCAGTGTAACACTGAAATAACTCAACCGTTCTCTTACGTGCCACCCAGCAACTGTATACATTTTTTAGGCGAATTCGTTTTCATAAGCTTTATTTAATACGTAGGGGGAGTAATTAATGAAGTGATTAAAAAAAATGCAATGTGTAAACAAAATTCAGAAATATAATTTAGCTAAAAGATTGTAGCAACAAAATAATTAAGAGAAAATTAGTTTGCTACGTAACACTTCATCACGCTTCCTCCCCTCCCCCCTCATAACAAATGGCGACATATTTACTCAACCATCCCTCCCTTCCCCTCCACGCGTTACGTCATTTGTGAACGCTCGCTAAGTAAATGTTTGTTCAGCAAATGACACAACCTAACCAATTGAAAGAGTCTTACTCTCTGGTTTGAGGTTAGCAGATAAAGCAAAACAAACGAGCGAACTCTTGCTAGCGAAAACAAAATTTCTGGCTCCAATATTAGAAGAAAAAAAAGATAAAAATTTTAAAAAATATTAATGAAAATGAAGAGAAAAAAACCATTTACAATGTCAATTCGGAAAAAACGACTCTAGAATACCAAAAAAAAAAAAAGTGTCAAATGTAAATGTAAACAAGTGCATCAAATGTAAATGTTGTAGGGGTTTTTAGTACGTGTGACAGCTCCCCAAGTGCCAACCCCACAGTTAAGGGACTTGCTTGAAAATGTGTCGTGGTGCTTATCGAGGGGTTGCGGGAATTCCAAATTAACCTAAATTGGTGGAATATGGCTAGTAGTCGTGGTTCAGTTTTGGTTATTATGCTTTAATTGTAAAACATGAGCGACAGTATGCTTCGGCTCGCCTGACATTCAAGGACGACACCCTGGCTTAGGGCCTAAAATGGAATACCAAACGGCATGAGGCTTACTTGGGACGAGATGGATTGGTAAATTTCGGGTTAATTCAAGTTTTCACAGCAAGGCAAAATAGCCACAGGGTTGCAGTGCTAAACTAGCAACAGGTTTGGTCCGGTTTGATGTTAAGTTTGGGGGGAACGGGACAAACAAGGGAAAATTCCGAATTAAAATGGCCAAAATTACCTTTCGATGCGGGGAGTTGGAGAGTTGGTGGAGGAATGAATTAAAGGTTAATACCTAATTGTTGGGAGCACCCGGCAGAAGACCAAGCGAGCTCGAGCCGTTACAATTGACGTCAACGACATTAAGTACAGGCAATTCACAGCCATACATTGTTACAACAATTAATATAAGAGCATCATGTCAACTAACAGTGAGTATTAATTATTTTGAAGTGACAATGGGTCATTACAATTTGACGTCATGTGGATCTTGAGCTTGGGAGATTTCACAAATGACGTCATTGGCGTAACCTTGCTGGGGTGGTATGTACAATTTCAACGTTGAAATCCGAAATTAAACTCGCAACAATGTTCCCAAAAATTACAAGAAATAGAACGGAACGTTTAGCTCACAATGATGTACATGTTTTCCAAGCTATCTCTGTTTCGATTAATCAACCATGTTTGATTGATAATTCCGTCCGTTTGCAGGTGTTTAATATTAGCCTTCCTGTGCTTTTTCACTCACGTAAACTCAATACCTAGATTTACCATACAGTATTTTCAACAATTTAAAGGGCCATAGCCATACACCAGGGCCGTGGCTACGAATTTTTCCTGGCGCGGGGGCCGGGTGTAGCAATTAAAAATAATAATAATAATAAAACTGAACTTGAATAATCCTATTTACACTATCTTCAGTCTTTTTTTTTGGGTGGGGGCACTTGGCATACCCTTAAAATTAAATACATGTATTTGCCTACCGTTAGTCAATCCCTTCCTGTAAAACTATTCTATTCTATTGTAATCCTGGGATTATATTTTGTGTCCCACGTAAAATTATAGGTTCGTGCACACTGCTGGACCTTTCACTATTTTGGGCCATCACAAAAACGACGCATGCAGCTTTAATCACAGGGCCAAAGGAAAGCTATCGTTCTTTTTAGGTTTAGGATTGTTGAAAATGACAAGGATAGTAAAATACGAGTGAAAATAAACGCAATTCTTCTGGTGTAAGAGATTCAATATGGATCGTCGGTAGTCCGTCAATCCTCGTTATCAAGATACCACCACCAAATCAGTGCAATAAAAAATGAAGTTCAAGTCTTGGCTCCCCACACAAGAACTTCATTTAGTAATGAGAGTTGCATAGTTTGAGTGGCGGATGGAGCCGATTCACCAAATACCTCGTACAATATTCAATCCACGGATTTTGGATGGCTCTTTTAAGGCTTACTGCAATTTAGGTCAGTTAGTCAATGCCTGTAGAAAGCCATCCAAACGCCGAGGGTGAAGATTTGAGCGAAATAAATGGTTCGGATGGTACGAGATATTTCCGATACTTGGGAATATTTGTGCGAGATAAAATTATTGTTTTCTTCTTCGATTAATGAGCTTCCTGATGCGTCTTCGGCTATGTAAAAGTTGGTTTTATTTGTGTTCTTGGTTTTGTTAGGGTGGTTACTCATGCTTGTCAGGTAGATACTTTGTTAGGTACGGTACGTCGAAAGTTTTTTGTGAAGCATCCTGGGGCGAAATGGCCCCCAACGCAAACTTGGGATATATTGATTATTTTGCCTTAATTTTCCACTGATTTTGAAGTGCCATACATGGTGGTTTAAATACTATAGGTTTCCGGCTTGTTATCAATGTACGAGCATATTTTTTAAAATTGTTTTTCACTTTTTTTATGTACGTTTATACGAATGTATACGAACAATACCTGTGATATACGTAGTGATGTTGAACGTAAACTTTTTACATAAATAAACAATTTATAGAACTCACTTTTTATGAATTCATAGCCCATTCACGTTAAGTATTAATGTCACATGCAAACATGTCCAAATCTTGAAAATGGTGTGAAAAGAGTTCTGTTAGGTCCACAGGGAGCCAGCACGGAAAAACAACATACGCTGAATGTACGGCTGTAAACGATGGTCGTCAATATCTGGTACCGTTGCAAACTTGAAAAAAAGCGACGGGACGGACGGACAAAGTCGATGAAATAGTCTTCTCAGCCCGAGTCAGCCGGTACGGCTGTACAGAAGACTAAAAAGGCGGCTCACTAGCAGACATGTGTCTGTTAACCGTAAGCAACTGAAAGCATATTTTGGCATGTTGAGGATAAATCCCAATGCGACGGAAATGTTTCAAATTGTGGAAAATGTAAGGGGAAGGGTCAGAGATTAAGAAAAACTAAAATTTAAAGGATGAGTGTCAAACCAATCATAGAGAAAAATATGCGTCAATAACGTTATTTTTATGTTACTATCTAGCTACTTAGCTGACTAGCTAGCTAATAATATTTTTCCCATGTTAAATCCAATAGACGTTTTTACTCATGGCTAGCGCAAAATTGAGACGTCCTGCGTAGTTGAACTTTTGCATACGGATGCATGGTGATCAGAGGATGATCCTTTCGTTGGTTTGGAGGTTGTAGGGGACAGGACAAATGCGTGGGAGGGTTTTGAAATTTGCCACCAGCGAATTTAAATTTCGTTTCTTTTCCAAGTCGCAACCAAAGATTTCAAGCCACAATGGCTTGAACAATCAAGAATGGTCCTTACATTTATTGTAAAAGTCTGGACGAACTAAAAGCGAACTGTAACGAAGGACAAAATAAGGAAACATTAACGTTGCCGTGGATTGCGTAAGAATAAAAGGTTAGATGATGGTTACGCAACAATACGAGCATCCACGAGTTAACGGGGTTTTTGTTAATAACACCAAAAATAAAATGCTTCGCGTTCTGCTTTTTTAGTAACAGCGACCTTCGGGGGTTTCTGATGACTAAATGTCAACGGAATTTTTGAAAAGTTAAGGGGAAGGTGCAGGGATAAACAAAACAACTGAAGGGGTTGCGCTGATTGAGTAAGCGAAGCGAACGAAATCAGCGATTGTCAGCCAGTGTGTGCCAAAATGGGATTGAAGCAACTTAAGCATGTAATGAGTGGTCATACAATAAACTAAGCCGTGGCAATTTGGCTAATCTAACGGCTAATCTAACGGCAATGGTAAATTTGAAAATTAGAAATGTGAAAATATATAGAAATAAAATTCCTCTAGAAAAAAGATACAGATGAAGATAAGACGGTGCAACCTTATGTACGTTCAGTCCTATGAAAGTTGTGATATCCACCCAAAACCAAAAGTGGTATAAAAACCCGCCAAGTTTCTAAAATCGATCGGGCTTTGAAGGTAGGGATATCATTCAACCAAGGAAAGGCCGCCAAGGTCAATCCTATTAGCCAAGTTAATCGCACCCAATAATACTTTGAGCGTTAAATGAAAACTTGAAGATCGCTACAGCGAGTAGCAATCTTCAAGTTTTCATTTAACTTTCGAACTATTAGTCGGTGCGATTAACTTGGCTAATAGGATTAACCTTGGCGGCCTTTCCATGGTTGAACGATATCACTACCATCAAAGGCCGACCGTTTTTGGAAACTTGGCGGGTTTTTCTACCAGTTTTGGTTTTGGGTGGATATAGACACACGCTAGTGTGTCGCCGCCAAGTAACAGTAGATCATCCCATTGTAGATATCCGATTGTTAAAAATTGTTTGTTAATGATAAAAAGGCGGCTCACTAGCAGACATGTGTCTGTTAACTATAAGCAATTGAAAGGATATTTTGGCATGTTGAGGATAAATACCAATGCGACAGAAATGTTTCAAATTGTGGAAAATGTAAGGGGAAGGGTCAGAGATTAAGAAAAACTAAAATTGAAAGGATGAGTGTACACCAATCATAGAGAAAAAAATGCGTCAATAACGTTGTTTTTATTTTACTGTCTAGCTAGCTTGCTAATAAGATTTTTCCCATGTTAAATCCCATAGACTCTTTGCTCATGGCTAGCGCAAAATTTAGAAGGCTTACGTACCTGAACTTTTGCACACGGATGCACATTGATCTGAGGATGGTCCTTTTGTTGGTTTGGGGGTTGTAGGGGTCAGGACAAATGCGTGGGAGGGTTTTGAAATTCGCCACGGGCGAATTTAAATTTCGTTTCTTTTCCAAGTTGCAACCAAAGATTTTAAGCAACAATGGCTTGAACAATCAAGACTGGTCCTTAGACTTATTGTAAAAGCCTGGACGAACTAAAAACTGAACTGTAACGAAAGACAAAATAAAGAAACATTAACGTTGCCGTGGATTGCGTAAGAATAAAATGATGCGCGTTAGATGATGGTTACGCAACAATACGAGCATACACGAGCTAATGGTTTTTTTTTGTTAATAACCCAAAAATACATTGCTTCGCATTCTGCTGTTTTAGTAACAGCGACCTTCGGGGGTTTCTGCATGACTAAATGTAAACGAAATCTTGAAAAATTAAGAGGAAGGTGAAGGGCTTAATAAAACAACTGAAGGGGATGCGCTGATTGAGTGAGCGAAGCGAAATAAAATTCCTCTAGAAAAAAGGTACAGATGAAGATAAGACGGTGCAACCTTATGTACGTTCACAGTCCTATGAAAGTTGTGATATCCACCCAAAACCAAAAGTGGTATAAAAACCCGCCAAGTTTCTAAAATCGATCGGGCTTTGAAGGTAGGGATATCATTCAACCAAGGAAAGGCCGCCAAGGTCAATCCTATTAGCCAAGTTAATCGCACCCAATAATACTTTGAGCGTTAAATGAAAACTTGAAGATTGCTACAGCGAGTAGCAATCTTCAAGTTTTCATTTAACTTTCGAACTATTAGTCGGTGCGATTAACTGGGCTAATAGGATTAACCTTGGCGGCCTTTCTATGGTTGAATGATATCACTACCTTCAAAGGCTGATCGATTTTAGAAACTTGGCGGGTTTTTATACCAGTTTTGGTTTTGGGTGGATTAAAATAACGTTTTAGCCTTTGCGGAATGTTCCTTATCAGGGACGTGCTCACACGAGAGGCAGAGGGGGCGCCAGCCCCTGACCTAATGGTTAAAGTGCCCTTTTTCTGGAAAACGAATGGTCGATATTTGCTGGAGCGGTAGTGTATAAAAGGGCCAAAAAAAGTTTTTAAAAATAGGAACAATAATTGCTGAGAAAGTGGTGCAAAGAGGGGCACAAAAAGTTAAAATCCCCAAAAGGGGGCAACGAGGGGTAAAATGAGGCGAAAACAACACCAAAAAAAAAAGATCTCTGCGGAACCTGTGCATGTCCCTGTTCCTTGTATTCTGCATGACACGGAATGTCGTGTGGTTAGCCCAACAAATGTTTTTGTCATTTGAAAGCCCCAGACCGTGTAATAGTGGCTCGTCAGTAGCTCAGTGAGTCACTTTTGTCTGGTTTCATTTACATGCCTCGCAGGGCTGGTAAAAGCTCGCTGTGTCGAGAATAATCGAGACGAGACGAGATGAAGGTGAACGAGAACGAGATACAATATTTAAAAATCGATACAAAACCGAGATCAAGTCAAGCATTACGTCATCAAGAAATTGAAGATTTTCAACCCC
>JAHWFP010199549.1:0-20801 GCA_023313725.1 Lithobius niger
TTTTTTTTTCTTTCGAAGATTGATAATAATGGTAACTTTCCCTGTTTCGGCCGGCTACCGATCTCTTTACTGATCATACTCCAATTAGGTAAACCTCAGTGAAGCCAAGTCCAGCATCAGTGTGATGCGACTGTAATCTTCGTTAATGAAATTCGTGTATTTTTTCGCATTACAGCAATAGCTATAAAGGAAACTGCCAAGATTGGCGAACAGGCGGCGAGGAGGTTGACGAAAGGTGTTGAAGATCTCGACTTTTACATTGGCGACGAAGCCTTAGATGCCACAGGTTATGCCGTCAAGGTAAATTGCATTCATTTAAACACAATTCTGTTACCATAACCTCAGGCGTATGCTTTCTATACCCCTCGTAGAGAACACTCATTTTTCATTTTGTATGGGCTTTGAGCGGAGAGCCTTTAGGAAATGTTCATCTATTCTAAACTAGAATATGAATAGGCAGATGAGTTGGGATGTTTTTTTTTTCCTACGTTTGTCTTTTATATGCAAGAATGGTGGAAAGGCCATAAAAAACGTGAAACGTACTTAAGTCCTGGAATATTTCTGGAAATTATGGTAACTAAAAATCTTGTTTCTGGAAGCCGGCTTGAAAATATTCACTACCTGCAAATTTTAGCATTTCTTTCCCGAATGCGTTCTTTTCCTATAAAATTGTACAATGTGAACAGCCGGCCAGCTGCGTAACCCAAATGCACATGACCAAGTGCAGTTCCTTAAATTTAGGCAGGAAATAGAAGGTTTTGCAATTCACTTTTCCATAGCGTGCGTATTGTGTGTCACGCTTTCATTTTCTTTCCCACCTCACCTTCGGATCCTTTGTCGTTAGTTTTCCAGCACTACAGTCGCCTCCCTGCTACCTTCACTTGTCACCGGCAGTGAGGATGGCCTTAGTCTGTTGTTCCAGGGCTTGCTTTCAGACTTCACGACGAAGTAAGCGGTGATGTGGTAACCTGATGAAGACAGTCGTTCTGAGCCCCTCCAACTCCAGAAAATCTGACTGTCGAAAATTTACAAGGATATTGGAACGGTAAATATCCTTTACTTTGAAATCTAAGTTTAAAAACGTAAACATGAACCTGTCACCTCTTTCATCGAGCAACTATCCACCAAAAGCTTCGTCATGCGAAAATTGTAAACGCCACAAGAAGATCTCAAATCTGAAATTGCGCACAAAATTTCCCGTTTGAAGGTAAAACTGGTCTCCCTCATTCATTAACGCACTGTCGATTCTCTGCTTCACGAAAACCTCCTATACACGTTCTCCCCACGTTTCTGGAACACGAAACCAAATTCCAAAGTTGTTCCCAGGGATCCAAGGGGCTTCAAATCCTGTGGACGACCAGTGGAACCTTCGCGAGAACCTGCCGCAAAAGTCCCTACTACCTCATCGATGAGCTCCAAGATGTCTTCAGCTCCCACACCAACTTTACAACACTGAATCTCGAAGCCCCCTCCCCCCATATCTGATACCTTCGCCACTGCTGCTTCTGTCTTCACCTCCGGAAAAGCCTCCCTTCCCAACTCCTTGAAACGGGGTCCCCATGATGCCATCCTCGAATTTCGCTCCGCCTAACAACTGCCCATTCACCATGCCAAGATCACACAGGCGTGAATTTCGGCAAATTGTGCTTCGTTGCTTACCAATTGTGGAAACTTGACAATGCTGTCGGGTTTCTTCCTTCCAAGGCCGAAATGAAGAAGGTAATCGGACCACAAAACCCAACAACTACCCTGCAGCGACTGCCAGTCTCGGGCTAAAGGATATTCTTTCAGCTTCCACGCCCGCACTTAGACGCCGAAATTCCGATAGTCTCCTTCTCTCACCCCACTGGATGGAATAGGGACTTATTTTAACCTCTATGGCCTCAACTCCAGCCTCCCCACAAGGTTTTTATGGAGCAGGCAACTTTTGTCTTTCGTTAGTGCTAATGACGGTTTATTCCACTCCCTTATTGTCACATTCAAGATTTTCAACCCTTCTGGACTATTCTCAGTTTTTCGGATTCATCACATCTCACAAAATTCAAAACTGACCACTTCAACTGGAAAACTTTCTCACCTCCCGAACAATTTTGTGCGTTTCACCTCGATCAAGTCTCTACAATCAACTCCTTCTGTTCAACTCTCTTCGAATTCTTCAATAAACTCATCCTGAATCTCCACCAACCATTCAGCTTGGACCCCGCCATGAGGTGACTCTTACCCTCTCTCTCACCATGTTGAACCACCAACCATCACCCAACCTGTGTTAAAATGAGCCTTCCGGCACATTTCACAGCAGGGTTGGTTGATTTAAATCATTTTTATAGTTGCATCAAATTTTTTAAATGCTGTCTTTTTTTAACCCATAACCGCCTGAAAGAACTTTCAGACCCTTTTTTTTAGACTCGGGTCGGTCCTCGTATTCGAACTGGCATTATCTTGGTTTGGAGCCGACGACGCTGACCACTGGGCTGTGACTGCCCTCTTTGCTCGGGGTCCCCGGGGACCCCTCACAAAGCTCGCGCTGGGACTTAGTTTTTCGCTGTTATACGTTGAAGGCGTACATTCGTATCTAGGCCATTATGGGTTAATATTCAGTTCTTAATGTATAGAATTTGTTTGGCATCCCTTCCCTATCCTTGCTCATTTACATTCTATCTGCCCAATAAGATTAAAACCCATTGCATCAGCCAGGTAGTAGAGAGAGGTCCCTTGGGAATGGGGAATTCTCAAGTCTTGACTTGCCTTGCTGCAATGGGGAAACCCCTAACTGTAGTGGCTCATTCAGGAGCTGGCTGCTGAGCTGACCTGGTGTGAACCACTGACTGGGTGTAAAAGTTAAGCTGTACTTCATTTCAAAGAGTAGGAAAGGAAACAAAAACTGTATTGGATTCTGAAGATGTCAATGTCAGGACGTAAAAAAGACCACATTTGGGCATATTTTGAAGAGGAAAAGACCGCAACTGACAAAGGAGAGAGTTAAAGCTTGTGGAAAAACATTGCAATTGCAAGGGCTTGTTGCTAGGCTCAAAGCTCATAAAGAAAAGTGTTTTTCAGCATCCAATGAAGACGAAATTGAAGATGTTTCTGGAGATGCCTCCTTAGAATTAGAAAGTTCCAATGCAGTAGTTGGTCCTGTAACCCAATCCCAGCCCTCCCCATCTCAGGTACAACTTTCTGAAGGCACACCATACACCCCTAAGAGACAGACGACTGATGGCTCACCCAATTCCTCCTCTCGTAAACTACTTGAAAAGGAGTTGAAAAGGCAGCTAAACTTGTGTTTCGTGTGAAACTCTTAAACAAATAATCCTTAAATAAGTCTTTTAATTTCGAATTGTTTTGCTAAATATACTTGATTTAGTTCCGTTTTTGTAAAGTGTTTTTTAATAAACGAAGTTTGGGGGAAAAAAAGTCAATATAAATAAAAAAAAATCCGATTTAAATATAAAAAAATTTTATTTTTTTTATATAAATCATGATTTTTTCCAACCCTGTATCACAGGACCTCAGGTAACAAATCGACAACCCAACTGGGCCATCTCGTCGATCAACCTCCCCTTGCAGAACTCCCCCATCCCCTCAATTGAACGTTCAGTATTGAAACACAATTAAAGTTTCCATTCTCAACAATGCACAATCAATAATTAAGTTTGGCCCGCCTTTGCAGCCTCCAGTAATTGTTAGCACGGCCGCTTAGCATTCAGTTTCGCTTGCAGATTACTAAACGTATAGGCTAACAGCTGGTGTTGACGGCAGTTGAATATTCATCAAAATTATCATTCCTTCTCATGCTCAATAATGGCCATCGATTCTAGGCAGCGCAGATGTTTATAAATCTCTCGACGAGTGGGCGTGCTGACTGCGAAGCGGGCCGATTTAACTAGCACCAAGAACTTGCGTGATGTAAATCCAGAGGTAAACACGGACATTTAAGTCTGGTGAAGAAACGTTAACATGTTTTTCTTCAAAACTATTGGAAATTTGCCGAAATATTGAATATATTTCTGGTTTTTTTTTTTTGTAGATTGTGCGAGTGAATGGAAATTTTGAAATGTGTTTCAGCAAACACTGAGTTACTGTAGCCACTTTAGTGTTTTTGAATTCTGTATTGAAAGCAGGTAATTTATTATCGTATGTTGCACAACTGAAATTAATGGTTAGATTCTTAAGGTAAACTTAGGGAAAAGTAAGGATTTTGACACATTTCTGGGTTAAGGACAAATATTGTTTTACCTACATATTTTACACTTAACTTCATGATCTTACATTATAAACCAAAGTCTCGTAGCAGAAATGAAGCAGCCGTAAGACCCCCGGAAGGGGAACAATGAAAACGTGCGAGTGTGTCAATTCTTTGGCTTGAAGTTGAAAAGAAGTTAAAATTGGCACATTGTTGCCTCAACTATCAATTTGCTCTGCGCGGTCATCGCAAAGGCATGTCTTAAATGACGTCATGTACAAAGGACAGTTATTTTTCGCACACTACTGGGAGTGGGGAGAGGGGCCTGAATGGGGAATGCCTGTTGGTGGGGCAGTGGTTATGTTACAGCCACTATTTGATTACGATATTGCTTTGCGGAGGGAGAGGATTGACGGAAAGGGGGAGTTTTACACAAGGAAAAGTTTACTTGCAGTGAACGATCAGGCAGCACTGAGCAAATACTGGGAAACTCCCACGGGTCTAACAAATCCCCGGGCGAAGCTGGGTACGATGCTAGTGTGTTATATTTCTTCCATTTCGTAGAAATTTTGCAGCACGTATGTCTGGATTGTTTTGTATTGTATTGTTAAGTCGGCTGAACTTGGTTCTTCTACTCGGCTTTAAACTACGCGGGATGCTTAAGAAAGTATAAAACAAATACTTTGCATCTTGACTCGAAAGGTTTTTTTTTATTCGTGTTCTCTGAAATTTTGATGAATAAAAATGATAGCCAACAATGCACAGGGTGGCACTTTCTGAAAAGCTCCTGTAAAATGCAATTTAGAATCATCTTATTTGTTTTACGAGTACCAAGCAAAGATATTTATTTCAATGTTTTATTACTTTATTTTTCAATTCACGTAGTACCCGATCCGTCATGGAATTGTGGAAGACTGGGATCTTATGGAACGGTTCTGGGAACAATGCATCTTTAAATACCTCCGTGCAGAACCAGAGGACCATTACTTCCTCCTAGTAAGTACAGACCACAAACATCGAATTATTGGTATACTGCTTTAAAAAAATTAGTATGCTGAGTAGTTTGTGATGTTTGCCAGCATGGTTAAGTTGCTGCGTTAATGTGGATTGGTTTCGAAGGACAGACTCCACCAGTCGCGTGATTTCGTAGATGGGAAAATAAATCTTCAAGTGATGAAGATCTTTTGCACAATATGCATACCAGATATAAACTGTGAAGCAAAGGGGTTCCATCCAGGTAGTCACTCAGCAAATGTCCTCTGCTAAATATAAAGAAATCGTTAAGCGATTTTAGTCAAGTTGCATTGACTATTTTACTCACTTTTTTATGTTAAATTTTCACTACAGTATTTTCAACTAACTTTTGGGTTCAATTTTGCTGCAAGCCCAGCATTTGTGTACCGTAGCTTTAGAATGCAGTAGTTTGAGACTTGCGGAACCTCATGTAAACCAGCTGGAGAGAAAATAGTTTGTTTAGCTCAAGGCATGTAGATGGTGCAGTTATTAATCTTATTTGCGATTTTCCGAATACGATCACTGCGTGCTTAAAGGAATAATTACTTTGCGTATGGGCTACTTCCGTTTCCTACATAACTTTGAGAATACATTTCTTAATAATACGTTTTAGCACAAAGCGGTGAAATAAAAAAATATAGTGAGTACACCCGTAAAATGTGCTTCACGCAAACTAAAATGACTATTGGCTTTAGAAAATAAGGGTTTCTTTTTTTTTTTAAGGTGGACTTTATGAATATCCTTTTTTTGTGTGTTTTGTCAAACACTGGAGAAGCTCGACAAAGTTTACATAAAAATAAACGCGTTTATAGTTCCGGTAGCCACTTTCAAGGCTAAATAAACCCACACAGCATCAGCCCAAGTGACTTTTTGGGCTTGAAAAATGCCCGAAAAGAAAAGTAAAGTAAAGGAATTTTTTTAGCCCCAATTAAATTTGGCGTCATTTAAGTAGAGTGACATTTTTGCATCTAGTACTTGAAGGTATAATAATTCTATTAACTTAATCCTCTTAGGCCATTTAAAAAAAAACAAATTTTCCATCAGGGCGGGCGGATTTTTTTTTGCAATTTTTTTTAGCCACTTCAACAACGATAATTGCTGTTGTTAAGAGCAATAATAGATAGTAGTAATAATAATGATATACTCTTATCCCTATTGTTGGAGTGGTGCTCGTGATGTTTTTTTTTTGTCCTGTTTCATAATCGTATTTTGTTGCAAGCGCTGCGGTAAATAGCAAGGAAAATAAAAAAAAAAAAAGTTCCGTGCGGCGGCTTTTAGGCGATGCCTGAGAAACAACTTTTTTTTTTAACGGCCTTACCAATCTTTGATATTTTTTAATAATAATAATTGAATTTATCCTCCCTTTTCAGACTGAGCCCCCTTTAAACACGCCCGAAAACCGTGAATACACGGCAGAGATCATGTTCGAATCGTTCAATGTTCCTGGTCTTTACATTGCAGTTCAGGTAAGTGAAGCCGCCTTTTTTTCTCACATTGCGGTAATCTTGTATTGACATACTAGATAAACAGTCTTTGTCGGTTGATAAACCTCAAGTAAAGTGCAAATGCCAAGATGCAGATTGAATACCATTTCCTCCTGTTTACAAAAAGGAAAATGATGTCTGTGTCGCCAGTTCCAACAGAAGAAATGTGACACGTTCACTGTTGCAAAGTCGTACTTGGTTAACTATGAAGGCTGGGCCGATCCCCGATACCGATCTATACCAATACTTGCAGTATCGGTGGAAATTGGGATCGTCAGAATAACCCTGATGAATTGGTAATAAACCAAATTGTTGATATTTTCACTTCTCTTCGACCAAATTTGACGTTTGATTACGCCATTTTGAATGTTTTTTCACCAGCCTTCCAATGGTCCAAACTGCAAGTAGCTTTCCCTTACTGTTTAGAAGTTCCATGGCACAATTTTACTGGGGTTTTGTGTTTTTAAATGAAGTTAGCGTATACATTATTATTTTATACCAATACTTAAAAAATATATATATTTATTTAGGCCTATGCATTATTTATGCAATGATTTCAAAAGTTTTTTTTTTTTATGAAGACTTACTTCGGTATTTACAGTTTTCGATTAGTTGGAAACTGGAATCCGTTACTCCCCCAAAAAAAAGTGTACCCTCAACGTCCCGCTCATGTTTGCACCATTGCAAAGCAGTAAAGCACTTACAATGTTGTGAACATGTACCAAGTTATGATATTTTGGATTAGGCTAGTTTGAAAAATAAATTTTTCTTTGCATCACATGCTAGCAATTGACGGCATCCTCCTTTTCTCTGTGCTGTATCTTCATTGAGAAGTTAAAAGACGCTGGCAGGAGAACGATGAGCCATGTAACTCGCTCACGACAATTGCTCTTGGATTTTGAATCTTATGGTCGTTGTTGGAAGAGATTTACTTTTTAATAGTTAAGTTCTTCAAGAAAATTGAAATGTGAAATTCCAATGATTTGGGGCAAAAACCGATAATTTGGTCGTTTTACTTTGGTGGTTGTAATGACGTAATGTTCGACTTATGCCAAACCAAAAAAACCACGTTTCAGTGCTTAAAACTGGCAAATTTTTTACTACGAGGTTTCTTTGGACGACGGTCTGGAGAACAGCTCGCATTTCCACTCCTCTCCTTTCAACTAACTTTTTGTCTACTCAAATTTGAATTTTCTACAAGTCCTGCTGCCTCACAGTGGGTCTTTGGTCAGCATTTTTGGTTATTGTGAATACTAAATTTCCTGCTCATTGTCACTCTGGGTGCTCGCTTCCAAAGTTTCTTTCTCTTGGAAGAGAGCACCCTGAGTGGCAGTGACAGTGACCAGGAAAGCATTCAAGACGACCAGAAATGCTGACCAAAGACCCACTGTGAGCCAGCAGGACTTACAGAAAATTCAAATGTGAGTAGATGAAATATTTTTTGGAAGGAGAGAGTGGAAGTGCGAGCTGTTCTCCAGACCATTGCCTGAAGAAGATTGATACTACTGCATTACCCCGAAAATAAAAAGTACTTTCTTTATTGCTTAAACATATTAACCTATTAATTTTAGCATTACATTGTGCCCAATGTGATGTTCCCCTGGAGGTTACTTCCGGTGCGCAGGCGCCTGCTTGCAAGTCCCACTGCGCATGTGTGGCGCAGTCCTCCCTTATAAAAGGTAGAGCGTGGACGCTTTCGGCATTCATTTTCCTCCAGACGTGTCTCCATGCCACCTCACCCCAGGTTCCCCGCCTTTCGCACCGAATTTGGATTCAACTGAAGATGGCCGCCGCTTCCGACGCTCCCGCTTCATTTGCTGCTCTCCCTCGTGCTCTTACTCCCTTCGCTCTTGGCGACCGCTGGGTCTCCGCTCTCGACCTTGCTGCCGCGAAACCGATCATTCCTGCGCCTTTCATCGATGCACCCTCCAGTGATGGAAACGCCCTTTCGTAGTCTCCTCTCCAGGCTGGTCAACGCACCCCACCTGCATTACCCATGGATCTCTCGTCCCTTCATCATAACTTACATCTGGCGAAGGACAATTATCGGGAGGCTAAAGAAAATCTCCACCGAGCGACAACTGCTCATTCACCTGCCTGCAATTCTCCCTTGGACCTCTCATCCAACTCCTCTCGCTTGGGCCGCAGTGTCACACGTAACGAAGTCCATTACATCGTCCACAACGCCGTCCGAAAGATGAAAGACAATCCGATGCCTCCGCCATCGTGCATGTCTTCCGCCCGTCACGCCAGCACTCAAGATTGTGTCTCCTTGACTTCGAGCCATGAAAGCCACAAGCGCTGCACTTCTTCTCCTGGTGCCTTCAAGAAACGAAAGACCACCATTCCTCCCACAACTGCTGCCGGTCCCTCTTTTACACCGGCTACCCAGACAATCCCTTCGTCCGCTATTCTTCCCACACCCAAAAGACGAATTCATTGCCAGATCTTGTATCACAACAGAAAGGATCAAAACTACACCCAAACCTTGCAAACCTCAACTTACACGGATGGCTACTCCTCAAGAAGGCTGAAATTCATCAGGAGGAAACCAAACGTATCGCCTCGAAAGCAACCAAAAACTCTACCAACCGCATGTACGACAGCCACTGGTCCAAATGGATTTGTGGGTGTATCACAAACACGTCAATCCATTCGACCCCCCCCCCCCTCTTACCCAACCTCCTGAAATTTTTCACTGACTTGTTCAACGTCGACAAACTAAAGGGCTCAACAATCATCGTCTACCGCTCCGCCCTAAACTCCGGTCTTCAAAGCAGCAAACAAAACCAAATTGCTAGACGACTACCGCATATCAGCATTACTACGATCATTTGAAAACAAACATCCAACAACCAGACGATCTGTAATAACTGACTGTGACCTATCCCTTGTCTTAAAATCCCTAATGGAAGAACCATACGAACCAATGCAGGACAGCTCTCTTCATCTCATGACCCGGAAAACTGTCTTCCTTCTAACCCTGACAACCAATCTACGATGTTCCGAAATGCAAGCGCTCTCAGCAGACCCAGCTTACTGCATTATCGAACCAAACATTTCCTCAGTAACGCTCCACCGAAGAGCATCCTTCAGAGCAAAGACTCAAAGACCATCTGAACCATCAAAACCAATCACGTTTCCGACCCTATCCAGCATTGTAGGCAACGAACCAGAACGTCTCCTCTGTCCAGTCAGAGCATTACGCTTTTACCTAGCCCGGACACAACATGAGGACATCCGCAGAGGCAGAACCCAACTAAACTATTCCTCCCAGTTGACGCCCAAAGCGGTGAAACTTCAGCCGCTATGGTATCCCGTTGGGTCAGAAAAACAATTGAAGCAGCTTACGACAAACAAAACATGAGTAACAGCATGAGGGTGACGGCACATGATGTTAGAGCAATCTCCACATCATGGGCCCACCACAACGCCACCCCGATCGAAGAAATCCTGGCAGATAGCATCCTGGCGTCATCAGTCAACCTTCACCTCCCACTACCTGAGGGATATCTGAAGGGAAGAAACGGGACTACACCGGCTGGGACCAATCGTTGCAGCCAGAACCGTGGTCAAGGCCCCTAAGCACTCAGAAGGAAACAAAAGCAAGCCACCCAGAACGAAGCAAGGCCAAAGCAACAGTCCTTTTCACGACCACCAACTCGTACGAAAGACATCCAAATTCCTGTTTCCACACTGTTCTGAATGAAAGGCAAAATTTTTCTCTTCCAGATAAAAGTTTTGGGGGGAAAGCCTGCTTGCATCCCGGGGCGCCCATCTAGGCGGTGCCCGCCACCAAATTTTGACGAGGTCTCCTGTTAATGCTAAAATTAACAGGTTAATATGTTTTGGCAATAAAGAAAGAACATTTTGCCGGCCCCGTCGTTCTGTCCTTTTTGCCTAAAACGTACTTAACCTAACTCCCGCCCTACCTCCTCTCTCGAGTCACCGCCTGACAAATTGAGAGTAAAATGAATGCCGAAAGCGTCCACGCTCTCGCTTTTATAAGGGAGGACTGCGCCGCACATGCGCAGTGGGAAATGGAAGCAGGCGCCTGCGCACCGGAAGAAACCTCCAGGGGAACATCACATTGGGTACAATGTAATGCTAAAATTAACAGGGTAAGTATGTTTTAGGCAAAAAGAAACCATTTTTAGCCGGCCTGGCTGGGGGCCAGCAAAATGTTCTCTTTTTCCATATTTATATCATTAAAACAGCAGCATCGTCTTATTCTCGGCGAGCAAATCCATAACTCAGGAAGTACTAGTTCTGTATACAAACTAAGAAATGTAATACCAAGCCTTGTGAAAGCATTACTAAAGTCACTCGTCTTATAATCAAGGACGGAGTTTTTACACAGATTCCACGATCGTGGAAAATTATCATCTTTCCAAAAACGTTCAATAACACATTCTGTCCAAGAGTAAAACGATGGTTACATAGTACAGGTTCCATTTTATTTCGTGGAATTTGAGGTTTGCCGTGGAAAATGTCGCATTTCGTGGAATTCCGCTTGAGGTTTTTCAGCAGTAATCAATACCAAAAAATTCAGATTTACGAATTTTGTTTTTAAACGCCTGTTCGGCTACGCGTGAAAGGAACGTTGGCAGGAGCGTTCTAGTGGTTTCGTATCTTGTACTTCTGGTTTCGTCTTCACGCGCATGCATTGTGACATCA
Organism: Lithobius niger; assembly: GCA_023313725.1. NCBI lineage: Eukaryota > Metazoa > Arthropoda > Chilopoda > Lithobiomorpha > Lithobiidae > Lithobius > Lithobius niger. The sequence continues at coordinate 11,359 of JAHWFP010199549.1, forward strand.
CAGCTGGTTTCTAGCTGCGTCGCTGCTGCACCCACACGTGGAATTAGCCGATTTTATCGTGTGATTTTGCGTTTTGCCCATCGCGGATCACGTCGCGGAAAATGAAAATTTTTATCGCAGAAAAATTCCGTCCTTGCTTATAATCGCAGCCAATTATTTCTTTGGAACATGCAAGCCCAAAAATACGACTCTTCTTATATTCAAGTTGTCTTATATTTGGGGTAATATGGTAAAAGCAGTCAAAAATTCATTAGTTTTAAGCATTGAAACGTGGACTGTTTGGTTGAACGTAAGTTCAACAGTTTGTCATGGAATGATTTAGTTAAACGAGCCATTTCGGAAACCGAAAATAAGTGCGTCAGTGTTGAAAAAAAAACTTTAAATTAATTTTGGGCAATCAAATTTTCGAATAAACAACGTTCCACTGTATTGTGTGAATGGTTGGTTTTGATCTAATATAAAAATTTGTATCTTGTTTGGGAAAAATTCAATAGCCAGTTTGCAGGCAAAGCTTCGGATTTCCATTCTCTAAATACGTGAAACAGTTACCAATGAAACTTGTAATCGTTTAAATTGTTAACAGTTTAACATTAATTGCAAGTCTGATATCTGTATTTTCAAAGTGCGGGTATTGCCTAGTTTTGCTGGTGTTGTAAAGTTATCCTTTACGACGTTCTCGAAAACTAGTAACAGCACTCCAACAATACATCAGTATGTGTTCATTGCTTCCTCATCTTCAAACAGCCCAGGATAACAACAAACCTACAAAAAATAAATGTTATTTTGAACTTATAATTTCGTGAAAGTAGCTTGTTTATTATAATTTTTTTTTTTAATGTTTTTACCGTAACATTGGGTTGTCGCTAACGCTGCACCGAAATTGGATGGGATTGGTATTGGCAACTTTTGCTGAAATTTTGATAACTCTGAAACCGTTTGAAATAACGACATGCGGTTTGCGGCATTTTGGGATCAGCAAGCTATAATGCAGAAACTACTGCTTATGTGGAGCTCCATTCTCCAAACAAGGGCTCCAAAGAAGGGCGAAACAATGTATCTAGATATCTCTCGGAATCAGAACAGTTGGATTTTAAATTGTGCCCATTCAACATATTTGCAGCATTTAAATTAAATTGCCGTCTACCAAATTTATGCTCGACTTTGTGTTGATGAACGAACGCTTCAACAAAATTGTGTCGTAACAAGCAGTGAAATGGTCTAAATGTTTTGCGTAAAGAGTCCCTGGCAAACTTGAATTTAAGGAACTGCATTAAAAAATTATTTAGTTTATTGAAGAAAAGCCAGTTGTCTTTTTTTACTCATTGGAATTTTACTCTTTTTTATTTATTTTTTTATTGTTTAGGCTGTTTTAGCATTGGCTGCTTCATGGACGTCGCGGCAGGTCGGGGAACGAACACTAACGGGCATCGTCATCGACAGTGGTGATGGTGTCACTCACGTCATACCTGTGGTAAGTGTTAGATTTTTTTTGTCCGTGCATTCTTCGTGGTTGCGAACTTGACTGCTACTTGTTTATTCATGCCTTAACATATGCCTTTTGAACTTCTCATACAGTTACTGTATAAAGAATCTTTGTAGGGCCTATCTTTCCTGGTTAACTGCGACGTGGTCTGGTTTTCATAGACTTTCATTACAGAAATTTCATTTGATAATTATGATTAATTATGATTTTCTTTTTGCAGCTGTCTTAACACAGACCAGTGTGTTTTTCAAACCTAAAACCTTTGGGCTTCTCTCATTTTATCCCCAGTGACGACTTTTGTATGAATTGCTTTTAAGTTCGTATGTTACACCGCATTTCTTTCTTTATCAGGCTGAAGGTTACGTCATAGGAAGCTGTATCAAGCACATTCCAATAGCAGGGAGAAATATTACATACTTTATTCAAAGTTTGCTCCGAGAACGGGAAGTGGGTATCCCGCCAGAGCAATCACTTGAAACTGCCAAGGCCATAAAGGTGAGTTGTAACTTTGCATTAGAGTTTGACGATTCTTGAATGCTTACGCTCAAAAGTTTCAGATTGTCTGGGTCCACCATTTATCGCGCATTTTGTCGGCTGGGTAATGATTTTACTGGTAACGTAGTTACCCTGTTACCGAACTTGATGCGTGCATGGACTAGGAAGTTGAAAGTAAGGGAGCACTGTTACTACAGCTTGCTTGTCAAGGTACTTTAATACGAAAAATAAGAAATTGTTGTGTGCAGCATTTTGTGCATTACAGTACAGTCAAAACTAGTGGTAATGGAACTCATCGGGTATATTTAAAAAAAAAAAGTTTTGTAGCGCATTTTCGTAAAAATGTTACGAAACGTTTTTGTGTGCTGGCGTCTTAAAACCAGTAATAATAAAGCAGCTTCGACGTCTTCGTACTGGGGGCAGGTCGGATGCTCATGCATGTCATCGATCGCTAATTGACTTTTGCAATTTAACGTTTATAGTTAGGCTGATAAAGTTCAAATTTGGTTATAAACTGTGGTTTAACTTGGTAAGGACTATGACAATTATTTCGTAAGATGTTATGATGTATTTTGAAATGAATATAAACGGTTGCAGTCAACCGAACTTCAAATAATTTTTTTTGAATCGCAATTTTAGTTGCATCGTGTTTCGTTGTAGCGAGCTTTGACTGTATTAAAATCGAATTCAGCATTTTTCATATGTGGGACCTTTAACACTGTTTCTTGAGAGTAGCATCTAGTAGTCAGAAATAGTGTATCAAAACTGAAAAATTCTTTCTTAGCAAGTGTTGTGTGAAATGGGTTTAGTTTTTTTTTTTGTATTCAAAAGTTGAAAAGTGTCAACCATTTGATTTGGCTGTTGTCGATTTTTTTAACACTTTAAAAGTGGAAACACAAAAAGAACTGAAATACACTGCATATGGTACCACATTTTTTGCAGATTACTCCTCACTTCACCTGTCTTCATCAACACCTGAATTGTAATAATTGATTGTTTGGGAATCGCTCTCGGCGGTATTATTTGTATGTTCATTAAAATCTGTCTGTGTGTGGGGCATAATGTCACGGTACATATTTTTGACAATTTTTTTTTAGCTTTCAAGTTTTTAAAAATAAATGTATTTCGTTGTTGGGTCGGGGTGTAAATATGATGAAAACGAAAGCAATTTTCAAACAACTAGCCCTTTTTTGTTTATTCCTCTTTATTTCATCATGCTGAGCACAGATTTCCTCGGGTGTTGTTTCACCTTCAGCATTCACCCTTTTAAGTGTTTTTATTGTTCACATTTTATGAATGCATCGTCGGTCTTTCTGACCTGATGCGTCATAAGCACCGTTGTTCAAAAAGTTAAGTCATGCTCAGAGGGAAGGGTTAGTGGCCAGTTAGTGTGATAAATCATAACTTCGTGACATGAAGTTAGGGGGGGGGAGGGGGGGGGGTTGTCATGTCACAAATGTGATGTTTCACTTAATATTTTTACGTTCCTTTGTTATTTGTGCCGAAAAAAATTCTAATGCTTTTCATAAATGATCTGTTCAGATGTTAGAAAAGTTAAGGGAGTTCCAAAACATGACGGTTTTTCCTAGCATTCCACTTTCCAAAAAGAGCTCTCGTATAAGGCCGGGAAAAAAAAATTGTTCGGTTCTCGGGCGCGGGCGGGTCCCCAAAAATCATGCAGGTCAATCGCTTTTTATTTCATTAGTCTTACATCGTTACCTGTGGAGTGAGGCACTAACGAAATATTTATTCTTGCGAAAACTATTGGACACAATTATTTCAAACTTATAAACGCACGCAACATATATTCATTAAAGTGCACAGAAAAAATCGGACAAATGGCTTTAATAGTTTCGGAGAACCGTTGGTTTTTTTTTTTAATTACGGGCGGTAATGATAATCAAAAAATTTCCGTGTTGACAAAACGCGTCCGAAAGTCGGCGGTAGTTAGGTAAAAAATCATTGTTTCCACCTGATAAGCAATAGTGTGAAGGTTTATAGGCTCCTTTTCCATCGTGGATGCTGATTTAATTTTTTAATGCTGTCTTTCTTGTGATTTGCAATGACGAACTAAAACACAAGTGCTCGTCAAGCGCTCACGTGAAATCCGAAGCGATCGGCAGCGTCCATGTTGAAATCGTGCATCAGCTAATGAGAGCACGCAAAATCGGTCACGTGGTGCCAACCAGCCAATAACGGAAAACGATTTACAAATGCTTTGGAAAGTTTGCTTGAAACGGCCAGAAACGGCCTACTACAATTCGCCTGATTGGCCACTGCCAAAGGGCCATCGAGAAAATATGTTCAGAGGCCTAGATTGAGTGGGATTCCAGCTTTCCAACTAATACAAGATCGCAGCGTCCAGTCAAATGGTTCGACCGCTACCGCTGATCAAAAGTGACCAATTTTCTGCTTTTTAACTTAGGAATAAAGATTGAGAAAGGCATTTTTGTAGTTTTTAGTGAGTCTATACTCAACTAAAGTGCTTTTAATAAAATTGTAGACATTGGTAACAACGGTGTTTTTTTTTACAGAAATCGATGTCAGGAATTTCAGCATTTCGCATTTCGATATTTTGGTGGAAAATTGCGTTTTTCGACCCATGATTTACCTTCAAACTTCGACGTGTATATACGTCGTTACTGTGTTTGGATGATTTTTTTTGGACGTATACATACGTTCATACTGCTTAAAAGATTAACGAAAAATGTTGAGCAGTTTCGTAGTATTTTGAAAATAAATAATAAAATAAAAAGCCGGGTGGCCTGGCCCTTTTTCGACCTTCGAAATGCCCGAGAACCAAACTTATTTTTTTTCCCCGGCCTAATCCATGTTTGATGGGTTCAAACCCATCAAAATTGAATGTAAGGGAGATCTCATTCTTAATGTTAAGTTGGGAAAGGCCTCAGTTGTTCGGTTTTCCCTACCTATTCAGAGTTTTTAATGTATTATATAATTTTGGTTTTTTTCCCCTTTTTATGGGGAGAGTCGGTGTGACATAATTTTTAGGGGGAGATGCATGTAGCGAAATATGAAATGGGGCAAAATTGGCAAAAAAAAACATGACTTACTGTTTGAATAGTATGGCTACGGTCATGCTCAAGACCCTGTTATTGTATAATCTATTCTTGCTAGTCTTAAGCTCAAGCCATCTCTACAAGACCATCTTGGTAAGACCCAGTGATGGTTGATTTGATTCAATGGTTTGTACCTCCGTGGGTTAAGAAATGTAGCGCTTCCTGAGAGCACAATTTTGTTATTGAAAATTTCCAGCAACATTTTTGTGGCCACAAGCGAGTGACGTGCCTTGAACCACTTGCTAGCAAAGGATGAGATAATAGGGGGGGGGATTGAGATAATAGGTCTGCCTTCGTTCGATCATATGCGTAGAGTTAAGACTGACTTGCTCGCAAGGTTTTAAGTTTTGTCTCTGTGGTTACAATGCTTCAACGAATGACAAAGGCGTATTTATGACTGCTATGTTAATTGGCATTCTACGAACAACGGCAGCAAGGCCCAAGAAGAAAAACTGGGGGGAAAAATGTTATGCGCACCAAATTCATGTGCTCGGAAGATTCTGTACCCCTGTGTGTCTAAGGAAAATTTAAGTTCACAAGAAGTGATGTGCCAATTCTGATACCGAAACCTTGTAATATTCCAGGGTATCAGTATGGAACTCTAACTAGGAAAATTTCCCCCGATTCCAAGCAGATTCCATCAAAATAGATTCCTCCCCCCTAAAAAACCCTTTCCAACTGAAGCCTAATTCTAAATTAAACTGTTTGGAAAGAATTAGCCAAATAATTTATTCAAGCTAATATCATCACTCGTTTGTTTTATTTCACTTTGCCATGTTCTTGGACAGTTCTACTTTTGTGCGACGATCGGAAGAGAGAGCAAGCAAAATCTAGCCAATGTCTACAAAAATTCAAGAGCATGTGTATATCACTATCTGTTTTTTAGGGTTGGGGGAGGGGGGGAGAATGTAAAAGTTTAAAATGGAATGAAAATGATAAGCCAAACTGGCCCAGAAACTTTCTGCGGTACATGGTTTTAAATGTGCCTTGGTATTGGAATCGGCGTATCGGTGGAATCTGCAGATGGAATTGGTATAGGCATCGGAAAATTGGTATCGGAGCACCATTATTCACATGAAAGGCCTAACAAAGATTTTTTTTTAACTAAAGCTGTTTTGAATTTATATGACATACAGCAATTTGAGTCTGTTCAAACATAAATGTCTGCAAATGTTTGAATTAACAAAATAAAAATTGCCAATAAATTTATATAAAAATGAATTTGATGAAAGGTTGCTTTTTTTTTTAATTTGCTATTGAGTTTGGGACATTTTTTCGCATAAAATTGCTTTTAATTTATTACATTTCTATTTTTCACTTTTTTTTGTACATTGTAGGAGCGCTTTTGTTACATTTGTCCCGACATAGCCAAGGAATTTACCAAATACGATCAAGAACCCTCAAAATGGATAAAGAAATATGACAGCATAAATGCTGTCACAAAGTCTCCCTTCTCAGTTGATGTGGGCTACGAACGATTCTTGGGACCGGAAATATTTTTTCATCCCGAGGTAAGATTACTTTTTTCCCCTCGCAATTCCCAGTTCGACCAGTAAATTTTAGTAAAACTGTGTTGTTCAGGATATTTCGTGCCAAATTAATGCAGAGACGATTAATTTCAAATACTTCATGACTAGCTTAACATGTTGATTTGCTGATCATGTTCCTTCAGTATTCTAGTAAAGTTAGCCGTAAAAAAAAAAATTGATTTAAAACGGCATGATTACCGGAAATAGCATATTAAACTCCCATGCGGCAGTGCTGCTGTTTTTTTTTTAACCCAAACCCCCATCCCCAGTTTTAGCCAAAGTAAGTGCATAATCCCAAGAGTATATAATGCACGATTTGCAATAATGTTTTCAAAGATTGGTTGTTCAATAAGCAGGGTGTTAGGATAAATCAAGGGTACAATGATTTCTAAACCAAACTTATATTTTTCAGTTTGCAAGTCCAGATTTTACTACTCCAATCTCGGAAATAGTAGATACTGCCATTCAGAATTGTCCAATCGATGTGCGGCGACCTTTATACAGAGTAAGGTTCATCCAGTAATTTGTTGGCTGCCTACTTTTTGCTCTTTCTTTGTAGAATTTGGCTTACTAAATTGATTTTTTTTTCGGTCTTAGAACATCGTCTTGTCGGGCGGTTCGACCATGTTCCGCGACTTCGGCCGCCGCCTGCAGCGCGACATCAAGCGGGTCGTCGACGCGCGATTGAAGCTTAGCGAACAACTGAGCGGTGGACGCATCACAGTGAGTAAATTGTTTATTTGTATTTGTCATGCGTTAAAATAATTTAAGGTTTCCTTTCGATCACTTGAGACAAGGGCTTGGACAAACTGTATAAACCTAGTAGCATTGTTGGTTCTGGCTACAGTGTTACAATTAAGGCTGTTTGCTAGCTATATTTTTGGATCCGATACCGATGTCTCTGAAAAAAGGTTAACGTTATAATAAATAAATAGACCTTAAGCAGAATATTTTCTGACGGTTTGCGACAAGGTTTTTACTTTGGTCTGCAGGGTGAGGAAGAATTTATAACCTTTTATAGTGTTTGCTAAATAACTTAAAATGATCGAACCCCTTATCTTAAGACTAACACCATTCAAACACTCTCAAAAAACAATTCACTTTGAACTTTGAAATTTGCCAATTTTTGTTGAAATTATCGTATAAAGAAGACAATGCAAAATTAAAAATAAAAGGACAGGTAAAGCATTGTACAGGGTGGTCATAAAGTCTTTACCTGATTACAAAAATTTATTAGACACAAACTTTGTTAGGTACAGACGTACGGTTTTCTGCAAAAAGAACCTTAACTCATAAAGTTCTTTTCCACTAGGTTAGTAGACTTCAACATGTACTCTACTCCGTTTGTGGCCTAGAGCATATCAAGGCGATATTCAATTTCCTACTACGTAGTGGCAAACATCACTTCAGTTACTGCCGCTATAGCAGTTGTTATTCTGTTCTTTAGTGTTTTAATGTTAGCAGCGAGTGTTTTATACACTACGTGCATACCCCCACAAGAAAAAGTCAAGGTGGTAATATTCGGGGATCTGGGTGGCATGCTGTTGAACTATCTCTCCCAATCCATCGGTCGGAGAAAGTTTCGTAGAGGAATCCGCGAATGACAATCCCCAGGGCGGTGGCCTACCGTCTCGTTAAAACAACCCATGACTGTCATTGTTACAATTGTGGTGCAACAAAGAGTTCCATCCAGCATATCAAGTTACGCGTCTTTCTTGACTGTAGGCTCCATAAATTGCTGATAGTTTTTTGAAACCACAGCATGCAGTTAGATTTCTCCTGTAACGATGCCATTTTGGAGTTTTTGGCGATTGCAGCACCGCTCTGGCCTAGTGGCGATTGTATTGAAAAAAAACTTTTGAGTTGCACTTCATTTTACAGAAAACCGTATGTTTGTACCTAGCACAGTTTTTGTTTGCTAAATTTTTGTAATCTGGTAAAGACTTTATCCTATATAACAGAGCCAGCCGTTCTGCGATGTTCGTTGCCCTTCATAGTGCTTCTGCCGTAGAGTTGTAAATAAAGGGCATGCATTAACGATTTTCTTTGCTCTACTGCCTTCATTAGAGATTAAAGAAGGTCAATTTTCTGTTTCTTGGCTTCGTGTATCAAGGGTGGATTCTCAATGAAGGCAAGGGGACCCACAGTTTGACTTTTTGCTCAAGTTTTGCAACATATTTGGCACTTTTCCTATTTTAATTTGCCCCAGCATTGGCTCCTTCCTTGTCGTGAGTAAGCGCAGTAATGTAGCTATGGATTTATTATTATTTCTATGTGCCGTTCACGAAATATTCATTACCTGCAAATTAACATTCTGTTCTCGAATGCTCATCTTTCCCTAGAGATTTTAAATTGTTTAGAACCGGCCAGCTCAGTAACCCAAATGCACATGCGCAAGCACGCACCACTATTATAAAAGGGCCGAGGCACGACTGGCCGTCCTCTTCTCTAGTGATCACTCTGTGGACACGCTCTCGTTTTTCCCGCATCCTTTCATTTTGAAAACCTTTCGTCTAGTAAGCCTTTCGCCCCTCTTCACGGACCTCCAAGCAACGATGGGAAGTTCCAAAAGCGCCTGGAAAATGACTTAATATACTCTGGAAAACTGGGAAAACTCGGGCAAATTGATTTCAGTATTTTAGTGTTAGAATCCATTATAAGTGGAGTTCGCTGTATTAACCCTGAAACTAAGACTTTACCTAAATTCACCCCCGATTGGAGTGAAGTTTGGAAATAAAGTTAGCATCATATCAAATAATGTACTCTTCGCTATCCGGTGTTAATGATCAACCCATTGATTGTTGACATGGTGTTTCACTCTTGATTTTTGCATTGTTAATTGTGTTCTTTTTTTTTTTT